>APFE031021371.1:149619-209320 GCA_000404065.3 Pinus taeda
ATACAAACCCTCAACTACTGCACCGGTTTCCCGCAATGGGTTTTTCTGGGGACATTTGTCCAAAAACAACAGTGTCACTTGTGTGTGTGTTATTTCTTCTTGCTTAGTTCTTGTTTCCGCATATTATTTATGTTGTGAAGGTTGTAGTTGTATTTATTTTGATGTTTACTGTGTAATAATGTAAACAACTTGTAAGAGAATTAGCAAGTAGGAGAAATAACATCAGATTGCTGCAGTAGGGATTTGGGTCACCAGATTTTCACATGGTATCGGAGCGCAGGTGAAGCAATATAGCAGACCGGAAGAGCCCAACGTGGAAGAGATCGGAGTGCTGCGTAGGCAGCAGATCGAATCCCCAGAGGGATTGTGTAGTCCAGGCTAGGAGGGCAAGATTCTCGAGGAAAATCTCTCTCTGAGTAAGTTGACAAAGAGGTAAGATTTCTAGTTCGTGATTTGTTAGTGGCAGAGGGAGCAGCACAACAGCGAATCCAACACTGAGCAGTCTTCAGGTGAGACGCAGTTTTCTGCAGCGGTTGCTGAGTAGAAAAACGTCAAAAGAAGGAAGAAGACACCTTTTGAGGGAATTTCTTCCTTAGTGAATTCCGAGCCAAGGAATTCTATTTCTCAGTTGCTGAGCAACAGTAGCAAGGAGTAGATCTACTAACTCCAGCAAGTAGTGCGTAGGCCAGCCTAGCAGCTGCGCAGAGGAGAGAGGGAGTAGTTCGACTTTTTTGTTGGCTGAGAGATCAAGATCGATTGGATAGAGCATCTAACTATGTGATCTAGAAGGCTAGGATCTGTTGCCTTCTAGATGAGCATGATCTCAAAGCTTATGTCGACAGTGTGGTAGCTGAACCTGCCGATGCAGATCCGTTCAGGAAGTATAAGGTTGAGATGGCGGAGGCCAAGTGGTTGATCCTCGACGGAGTGAGGGATCACTTTGTATGTCACATTGCTGGCAGAGGGACGACCAAAGAGATGTAGGATGCCTTGGCTATGTTGTATCAAGGATCTTCCGAGTAGTGGAAGATGTATTTGGAGGAGAAAATGAGATCTGCGAGGAATGCAGAAGGGGGTACGCATTGATCCATTCCTATTGAAGCTTCAGGAAGTTTGAGATCAGTTGGCAGCTGTAGGGTCATCACCTCAGCCTACAGAGATGGTGAGGTTGGCCCTGAATTCAGTCTTAGAAGAATGGCAAGTATTTGTCCAGAGTATCCTGGGCAAAGAGAAATTGCAAGATTGGGAAGGGATGTGGGCTGATCTTCAACAGGAAGTGCAAACTTGATGGCGAAAACAACAATAGGACGAAGCCCAAGGAGGAGGAGGAGAATGCAACCCTTGCATCAAAGGGGTAGTAGGAGCAACGAAGGCGGAAGAAGGACGTCTCAAAGATCAAATGTTTCCGGTGTGGTGAATTTGGTCACTATGCTACGCAGTGTCCTCTTAAGAAGAAGGACAAGGACGAGAAACATGATCTGCATGCTGCAACCGCAAAGATCAAGGAGGATGAGTTTGGCATGATTGCCCAAATACCTCCAGGGGAGAGGTGGGGTGATCTAGTACTGTAGTTCGAAAGAACTGCAGATGGGCAGGGTCCTTGA
Organism: Pinus taeda; assembly: GCA_000404065.3. Lineage (NCBI taxonomy): Eukaryota > Viridiplantae > Streptophyta > Pinopsida > Pinales > Pinaceae > Pinus > Pinus taeda. The sequence goes on from APFE031021371.1 coordinate 151,224, forward strand.
GGAGTCCACCTCTTGGATCAAGGCCTTGCTACGGGAGCCCATAGTCAGTAGTAGCAGGATGTGCCAGTGACAGTTGGTGCAGTGAGGTGCCAGAGTGATAAATGCAGTGACTAGTAGCAGTTACATACTGAGCAGCACAGAGCTAGTGTTGGCCGCAGTGTAGTTGACACAACGCAGAGTCAACAACAACGTAGAGACTTCAGTGACAACGTAGAGGCTAGCAACAATCAAAACTCGGACAACGGATGCATCATACTGAACACAATTGGTCCAGTATTTTGGATGTTTTTCCATTGCAGAAGGCAACAACAGCAGTTGGAGCAGAGTTGAAGTGCATATGCAGTTGGCAGCAGCATGTAGAGTCAACAGCAACACAGATGCAACATTTGTGCAGTAGTTGGTGGGCAGTGATGTTAGACATCAACAACGCAGAGGGAAATGTTACAGAGTCAGGGTGATGCTTTAGCAGGTTGCATTACTAGAGCACATTCCTTGCTAAGTGGGAGTGTTGATTTCTGGTAGCATCCAATGTGCTCTAAGCTTCTAAAGTTGCAGGGAGGCTAAGACTCATGTATTCCAGAATACCCATAAATCGTTTTGGGAAATTCCACCCGGAGATAGTTTTGTTAAAATAATTAATTATTTTTAATGGATGCCTAAGTCTAAACTTAGGAAATTAAAATAATTAAAGGGTATTAATTAAGCTGGGGGTGAAACTTCTAGAAGAAGACAAGGATCAAGTCAAAATGATCTGAGCCATTGATTAGAATTTAATTTGGGCCATTGATTGATCAACGAGAGGATTATAAGAAGAGGCTTGATGGGCATTTGGAAAACACATCGAGTGAGAGATCAGAGATCAATTTTCTCAAGAGAGCAGCACAACAGTTGCTAGAGAGGTCATCGAGGAGATTTCTTGTAGTGAAGGGCATAGATAGTTTTCCGGTTGGAGAGTTTCCTGATTCAGGGATACATTGCAGAGGAGGTAGAGAGAGATCTAGAAGAGGCAGTGTAGAGCCACGTTGGACAACGTAAAACCACGCTGAGGTAGCGCAAAGCCTGAGAGGAGATTCACAGTTTTGCTGAGGAGCAGATCAGATCCAGTGTCAGGAGCCGGGGTGTGAGACCGGAGGGCCAGAGGATTGAGCATCCAACTAGCAAATCGATCAGCCAGAAGGAGTGACGCAGTCACCATCAGCTGTGATGTAGAGCAACGTAGTGATTGCGCAAAGGCAGCATGGGGCCAACCATTCAATGGCTAGATCAGTGTCGGATCTCCAGTGATAGTGTGAGGTATTTCTCACTAATTCTCTGCCAGTTATATTCTCTGTATTAGATAGCCAGTAAGGCATCTAAAGATTGTATTCAGAAGCTACTGCATAATAATACAAACCCTCAGCTGTTGCACCGGTTTTCCCACATTGGGTTTTTCTGGGGACATTTGTCTAAAAACAACGGTGTCACGTGTGTGTGTTATTTCTTCTTGCTTAGTTCTTGTTTCCGCATATTATTTATGTTGTGAAGGCTGCAGTTGTATTTATTTCTATGTTTACTGTGTAATACTGTAAACAACTTGTAAGAGAATTAGCAAGTAGGAGAAATAACATCAGATTGCTGCAGTAGGGATTTGGGTCACCATATTTTCACAAAGAAGTCTCTTAAAGGTTGCCAAATGAATGAAGGAGAAGTTTACCAAAAGTGTGACTTATGAGAGCTAAATCTCCTCCTCAGGCAAGGTAAAACTTAGCAACCAAAGTTACAAATGAAACCTCCTCAAATCTGAAATACAAGGGGCTGTTATTGCAGCAGCAAATCAGCCTTAAAGATGGTGGAAAAATTAAGCTTGGAGAAGGGAGGGTGAGCCTCCTAAAGCCCACATCCTATCCAAAAGTATTGCTGCCCTTAAATGCAACTCGACCTTGCAGAAAATTGGTGTCTTTAGATGCTCACGGCCTCCTTAAAATTCAGCTCCAAACATGTGCCAAAGTCTTGCAAACAATTTGTTAGATGTTTCAAGTGAAAACTCCCTCAAGTTGCCACAAATATGAGTTAGCAAACACTTCAAACAAGGGCTGCAAAACAAGTCAAATATTAATGGAATGTTAGTCAAGGAAATGCAATATATATACAAAATCTAATCTACAAGAGTCAAGCTAAAGAGTATGAGTCAACTCTCCTCTTTGTTGGTCATTTTCAAACTCTTGAAATAACAAATTTGAAACAATGAAGCAAAATACTTAAGAAGAATGATTTGAATTTGAAAATATTTGGCTTGAAAATAAGCTATGGCTAGCACCCCTGCAAAACCACTTGTAAGATTAGACTATGAGGCTCAAAGAACAAATGAAAGTTCCTTCAAAAGTAGATCAAGAGTGGGTTGGTTTCTCCAAAGATTTCCCCTCATGCTTGATCTTTGATCCAAACAAGATGTTTTTACAAAACTTCAACAAAGATTAGCTCCATATAGATTTAGCAATAAACAATGATAAAAAATTCTAGAGATTTATGTGAAACTAACTAGAGTGATCCGTAAGCTGTAGTGGATATTCTACTGGACAGTTCGTCACAACATATCTGATAATAATATATTAAAATTCTGAATTTTTACACTATTACAATTTTATTAAACTTCTAGCTATGTAAATTTAACTCTAATTAGTACATGCATGCAAATGAAAATAATGCAGAAATGTAGAGAATGTCAAAATAAGCTCACACACACATAGGACACAAGATATTCTCTGGGAAACCCTTTTGGGAGAAAACCCACTTGGAAGGTGAGGCTGCTTCGCTCTCTTCCTTTTTCTGGAAAATAAGGCTACAGGTACAAAGAAGTAATGCCTATGGCCCGTGGCCTGCTATAGTGCACAAATCCTCTCTGTGTGCTCTACTTCCTATCTCTCCTAGCTATATTTTCTCAACTATGGAACAAAATGCCCTTGAAAGAATGAAATGCCTCTTCCTCCTAGTGGCCTGGTTATAACATAACTCAATAGCCTACTAGTGGTTAAGTTTGACTATATCAACTCTTAATCAGAGTTATAAAATAGACTCTTCTAGAGTTTTTTTACATCACAAACATGTGGGTAGCCCCTTTTCTATGAATAATGGGGGCTGACGCGACATCCTCCTGAACTATAGGTGTGAAAACAGTAAGGTCAACCTCTGAGTGGCATAACTTTTGCATACGAACTCTGATTGATGCGCTTCTTGCGCCATTAGAAATATCTGTGTAGAATAGCATATAAAAGTGTTGCTCTAACACAATAAAGTTTTACCCCCAAAAAACGTCATTTGTTCCCTCAAAACGCTCCCGAAAGGTTTCAGACCCCGTTTTGCCAGACTGGATCCCGCCAATAAAAACGGTCTTGTGAGCTGATTCCTCCACTTTTTCCACTCTGAATGCATCGAGATGGATGACAAACAATATAATGATCCAATCCGGATCATATAGCATTCTATATCAAGAGCAAACCTCTAAATCATATGTCAATGCAAAATAGCTCTACATCAACACATCTCTAAGAGTATATGGAAGCAAATAAATCATAAGTAGAAGGAAATAATAACGGTGATCAAAATTTCATACCACACTCAAAGGAGGAAGAACAACTCATGAATGAAATCCCAAAGTCTTTATTGATATTTTGAAAGTGTACAAGGCAACAATGCTTTCGCAAGCACAATAGCTAGCATCAAGAATACGTCATGAGAGCCCAATGGGTCTCTTTATACAAATTTAGGAGGAAACACCAATAAGAAAACCATGTGACAAGTAGAGTTGGAGAAGATCTCATGGAAAAATTGAATTCTTGGGTGGAGGAGCCAAGTGTACCCTCATGCAATTCGAATTCTCTAGCGGACCCAATGCATTCCTTGGAGGCTTCCATGCATTCATTGAGGAGGGGCATGTGTAAGTGGGAGTGAAGTGGTAGGAGACCACTCTCCACTCATATCTCAATGATCCTCCAAGTCCAAAGCCCACCAAAGAGTGACCCATCCATGAAACTCGAGCTATCTCCCTCAAAAAATGCTATTTGCCTAGTGGAACTCATGGTCCCCTCCAAGAAATTCGATTTCCCTTGATTTGTGGCTTAGGTGGAGTCCACATCATTTTCTAATTGAAATTGACCTTTAGATGAATTTACACCTCATTTCCACATCATTTTAGCAGGTGTGGATATTTATTTTTCTCCATTTATTTAATTGTTGAGCTAATTTATTGCCACATTTTCCACAAAACATACGAAAAGTGGGTTTTGAGGGTATATAACAGAATTTTCACCCTTCAAAGTGTGTCTTAGTAGAAAGTTCAGGGTGAGAGGTGTAATTTTGAGCACACATACTCCATACAATTTCTCTAGACATCATTTATTACATTTTTCATTCAAGATTTATTAAAATTTCCGTCCAGCGGGAAATTTAAAAAATTAGAAAACTAACACCTAGACCTAATCAAATTTCGCAAAATAATACGAATAATCTAGTATGGTAATATATGATGACTCTAGACACTAGGACTCACCCAAGGCCTTGCCATCAAGCCGCACTCCGGCTTTGGGGTTATGCTTGGAGGAAAAAACTTAATTAATTATTACGTCCTCGAAAGTACCTAATAATTAACCAAGTAAAAAATACCTCCTAGAGTAAAGTCACTTGATGACAATGTCCCAAGTTACCTAGGCCTATTACATGACTCAGTTCATCACACTAGCATCACTTTACATCATCCCCGTAGGGCTTGCGGAATCTTAGTACAACATAGAAGAAGATGACAAGAAGAAGTTAGAGCTGAAAACTCTGATAATATATGAACTCTGATGGTACATGAAGTCTCTGATATATCCTCGGGCATGGAGTCTTCAAAAATTTTAGGTGCAACTTCAGTGGTCAACAGTGGCCATAACTTTGACACCCTCAGAGTGAAGTTTAGGTCCCCACAAACCACAACCAAACATTTTTCAATCGATTCTCTACTAAATATTTTATCCCAAAATTCCGTTCTTTCCATATAAAGCCCACAAATATTCAGAAGGCAATTTCTTCCTCTAGGTCTAGAGAGAACGAATGTAGTCCCTAGACTTGATGAGAAAGGCCATGAATTGATATAAGTAAATCATTTTTCCACCTTGTACCCCACCCCAAAATCCCTATTACACCAATATAACTAAATTCCTGACTTCCAAAGGTTTTGAAAGATATTGTACAAATCTCCCCATTTGTCATTATTTTCTTGCAAAAATATGAATAGGTTTATTAAATTATATAACTTCATATATACATAATTGAACTAAATGTATGTAACCTCTATATATATAAATTTATATATGTTAATATTAAATGTTTTCCTAGCCACACTAATTTTTTAAAAAATAATAGTCCCCTAAAATTTAAAGCATGAAATATTTACTATCCCAAACATATTAATTCCTTAAAAGTTTAAACCATGGAAGCTAATAACCCATGTAAAACCCTTATCTGTCTCCTTCCCTCCCTTCACTATTCACAACAACCCTTAACTTGCGTGCTTTAACTCATAATCTTAAACGAATACAATGGTAACCAATGGCACATAGATCTAGCACACCAATAGAAAACTCATGAGGGGCACCATCATCCTTGACTTCATCCTCCCAAACCCTTCACACATTAACCTTCCACCCTTTGAAAATGTGTCAAGCCTCCAACTAGTATAGATGTTTGATGAATTTTTCCAACAACTTTGAGATTCACTATAAATTTGAACTTGAACCTCCTATTTAAGCAATCCTAGTTAATTAGGTTAAACGGGCAAACTAGTCCAATCAAATTATAACAAGTTTATTGAGTCAAACATGCCATAGACAAGAGCCAACTAGCCCAAGCAAGTTGAACAAACCAAGCCATTGGACTAGTCTGGCCAAGCTACAAGGGAAAACCAAGCAATTGATTTAGGACAAAATACCATGTCATATAAACCATGAAAACAAATGTAAATAAAGAATATTATTGCAACAATTAGTTGCACGGGCTTGAATAATATAAGATATATATAAATTTGTACTCATCTAGGTGGGCACGATGCATAGATAGTAGACACACATAGTAGAAAATAATAATTACTACTATTATAGTTATCTAGTAATCATATTTAAAATGTAATGCTGTATTAGAATAAACTATAAAGTATACTTGAAAAGCCACTACAAATATTGAAATTATATAAAAATCATACTAAATATTATAGTAGCAACTATCTTATCATGATGGGTCTTGTTGCGCACCAAAAGTGGATGAGAAAAAATTTCTCCTCATTTGACAACCAACCAATAGCCCTATGATGGCCTATAAATAATTTTACATCAAAGTTCTCCACTTATGCTCTAGTCAGTACCCTCTCTCATTTGACATGCTTCTTGAAGGAAAGAGGGTCATCTATCGGAAGGTACACTAACCGTTCTTGTAATCATGTGCTTTCATTTAATGTTCTAGGGCATATAGTAATATCGTATATGGATCACAAACCAAGTTGGAAGATTGACTTCTCTTGATTGTACCCTTGTTCCAATGCTTCACTTGGGAGGTTATCCTTTTCCCCTAGTCTAGTGTGACCTCCCCTAAGGACTTTCCTTTAGAAGGGGCACTAATAGGAGACACTGATTGAAGTAGTGTGCCCAAGGTAATGCACAATAACCACATTCTATGTTTCCCTTGTTATCCACATCCATTCTTTGGTTTGATTTTGTAATTGGGACTAGCACCTTATATCCTCATCTCTGAGTCAGGGCCCGAAAATTTGCCTTTAGAGGTTGATGCAGCTAAAAGAATGATAAAATCATATAAGGCCACAATTAAAGAAAAGAAAAATGCAAAAGATGGTTAGGATTTAGTAAGCACACGGGAAAAGGCCTAGCATAAGCTTTACCCCTCATTAGCCATCACCTAGTTCCTTAGCATTTCATTGTAAATTGTAATGTTCCTAATTAGGAAAAACAGTGATATGCAAAGGAAACAACACATTCAACAAAAAACTTTAAACATTCAGTGAACACCCATGTAAACTCCAGAAATGACAACCAGCCGAGCCATTTTATTAAGAAATTGGAGCAATAGTACAACAGTGTGGAAGGAGTGCACCTAAGCTTGCCTCAATGGCAAGCTTGACAAAACCCAGGTGATAAAATAACAAGCTCAGATGATAGAATAAGTTGCTCCAATGATGCTCTGCGCTGCTGCAAAAAACTGCACTGTCTGCTGGAAAGAAATTGTTGAAAACCCCACTTCCGTTTCTTAGAAAATTCTATAAAATTAACCCCGAGCTCCTCACAAATAACTGACCAAAACCTAGAAAGGTTTTGTTTGGTTCTGACCCCCGGAATTCGGCCCCAAATACTACGTCCTCCTCTAGCAGCTAGGAAATACGGCTTGCCTGCAAACTCCCAGAAAAATCCCTCCAATCACTCCCAAAATGTTGAGTTATCCTGCCCCAAGGTTCTTATTTCTTTTGGCAAATCCCAACTCCAAAACTCGTCCTTAAAACTCCCACGTGTGCCCAGTGAGTAGCTTCTGTGTTGGCCCTGGCTACTCCAAATCGTGTTGCCTTCATACAACAATCTCTTGCTCCCAAACTCCTCCAAAAGGTTGATATCCCACTAAAGCTCCTATGGCAAAATTATCCCAGGAATTGCTGCTCGGAAGACCACAAAAATGACCCAAGTGTATCCTCTCCTGCATCCTCTTGGAATACACACTAGTTGAGTGAGTAGTTGAGTGTTTTTCTCTGAATCCCTCCAACTATTCTCCAAAGTGGTATGATTTGACCTCCCTAGGGTGGCACTCGAAGTCCCCCAAAGAAAGTGACTTGACTAAGCAGCTCGAGCAACAAGAGTAAGTTCAATTGGCAAAAGACCCAAAATGAGACTGAGCTTCCCCTATTTATAATTTGTGAGCTTCTCTTTCCCATGTGGGCCCCTCGATCAAGCTCTTCGACTTCCCTTCCTTGGCTATTCGAATTTCTCCCTTGGAAATGTTGCAGGGAATGTAACTAGGTTTGGTCTTCATAATTGTACTTTTGATATTTGTATTTATTGAAGAAAATAAATATTATTTTTATAATATATGTCAATGAGTTTCTTGCTCATTGAAATAGGTCTAGCACATATTAAAGTGCTATAGGTGAGTCAAATAATAAAAAAAAATGTTGAAGACCTTAAGGGCATGTTACTATAGGTATACTTATGTATTATAGTCAAAAAGTCACCTCCAAGCAAAGTCAAGTCTCCTCCAAAGCAAAGACACCTCCAAAGAAGCAATCTGAGCTATATATGTCAAGTCGGCCAACAATCTTCTAGTCGGCCTAAAAGGAGGGACAATCCTCTATATATAGAGGCTGTCCACTACATTATAACGTCAAGCAATCCTCTCTGAAATTAGCGAAGAAAAGGGACTAGGAAAGGTGGAAAAGAGTGAAGGAAAAGGGTCTCCAAGTGCAGCGAGGAAGAAGGGTACACAACTGAGTTTAAGGGGCTATTCTAGGTGTAAATTACAGTCACACGTGCAAGAAAAGGAAGGATAATCTGCGGTCATTACAACAGTCACATCACAATTAGACATCTCTCTTGTTAGGGCTAGAAACTTAAGCCTATAAGGCCTCCTACTCAAGCGAAGAAGAGACTCTCACAAGCGAAGGAGGAAGGATTCAAAACATAAGGGAAACCTCCCACACGTGCGAAAAACTAGGGCTGCAGTGTTGTCACACCAAGTCTGCAACTTCACATCAAGAAGGAGCTCGATTGGGTAAGAGAAGGAAGGCATCATCTTATGTGAAAGAGTTCACTAAGGATCAAGGGTAAATATCTCTTCTAGAACAAAGTATAACAAGGTCTATCACCAGTTGCCGAAAGAAATAGGAGGACGAAATGCCAGGGAACAAAGCACCGGAAGGAGGACAAAGTGTCGGGAAACAAAGTGCAAGAAGAAGGAAGGACTTGACTTATGCTTGGAGGACATTGTAGTCAGGGTTTTAGGGTTTGGCATTGATCAATAAGATGCTTCAATAAGAGAAACTTACTAAAGGGTTTGCCTCTCAAGAGAAGAGAGGTTTTGAGTTCAAGAAAAGGATGATATGCAGACAAGCTAAGATGGAGCAAGAAGAGCCACATCAAGGACAACCAAATGAAGCTAATATGATCAAAGGAGAATCAAGATGAGGTATGTATGTGATCCAAAATGGATCTAACATAGACTTCTAAGTCTATGATTTTTCCTCACAGAGGAAAAATGAAAGTCAAAGGATGCTCTTGGAAATAGTCTCATTGTAAAGATCTCTTCATTCTGAATCTAACACAATTTGAATGGGCTAAAATGGACTTCGGATGAAGAAGTTATTGGAAAAAGAAATTGCCCATTATCCTTAGAAAAGGCGGCAATTTCTTATAAAAATAGACTTAAAGGCTCATTGAAGAAAATTGCATCGGAAGAGTCAAAGGGAGGACTTAAGCAAAGGCGGAAGGATCCCCCCGATTAGCGATCTCCAATATATCGCATTGGAGGAAGGCCTTCATGCGATATCAGAACCCCGGGCCGTTGCGACTTGCGATTGCGATCAGGCCGATAAAGCGATTGTGATGATCGGATCGACGGATCGAGATTGGCAATATATATCGGATCGGCGATATATATATCGACCGTCACAGTCCATTGGGCGTTGCGATTGCAATATACGATGCGTCGATATCGACGATTGGCGATCGCAACCACATAAAGGGTCGTTGACATATGCCTGTTGCGATTGCGATATGCGATCGAGGCACGAACCTGATGAGGTTTATGAATGTGATTGCATAAATTTTGAAATCCAGATTTTCGGATTTTCTGTGTATTTCTGTGTTTTTTGGTTCTTAGCCATATGCAATGCGATTGGCGATGTGCGATAAGAGCATGGAGCCGAGATTTTTATAAATGCTATTACATATTATTTGACTTCCGGCCGTAATGCTCATGATGGTGTTTTCGTGAGTTTCCTGTGTATTTCTGTTATGTGGTCTAGTTCTGGAATTATATAGGAGGAAGGCCAAACGACCGAGTTGCCCCTGCCCGTCGATTCCTTTGTAACTGCCCTGTTCTAAAATCATTGTGCCACACTGTAAGTGGGCGTTTTGTAACAATGATGCGTTGTAACAGGAATGCGTTATACACAGAGAGCCATAGAGCCACAAAGCCAGAGAGCTAGAGGGCTAGTCGAAGAGACAGAAGGATGATTACACACAGAGGAACAGCTGGGGGAACCGTAGAGTTGGAGGATTCGTCAAAAGCCAGAGAGTATGACTCTCTCGAGGGAGCTCACAAAAATGTAGCAACAGAGAAGTTAGTCTCCCTTCAGGGAGCTTACAGCTGGTGGCAGAGATAGAACCGCATAGTACTCTCTTCCCCTTTGCAGAGCTGACAGAGCCGAGAGCCAGAGAAGCCACCAGAGGTTGGGGCGATGGTGAAGGGGTGATTTCCCAAAGAGCTAAGCGCAGCAGAGTTGCAGAGCGCAGAAGGCCAGAGAGCCGCAGATTTGTAGAGTGCCACCAGAGGTTGGGAGGACAACGAAAGAGTCACAAGAGGTTGGAGGCTTGACAGAGGCGAGAGCCAGAGCCAAGAGCTAGAGCCAAGAGCCAGAGCCGAGAGCAAGAGCCAAGAGCCAGAGCCAAGAGCCAAGAGGCAAGAGCCGAGAGCTAGAGAGCCAAACGGCTAGGGATAAAAATGGTATTCTAAGCCCAATGGTTCAGTCGTAGCCTATTGGAGTTGAGTATAGAGCTTGTAAAAGAATTCAGCCATAATCCCAAAGAGTCTAATCGAGTTGATTAGAGCTCAAGGAGACGTAGCCCAAGAGGTTTGGGTGAACTCCATATTATATTGCTGTTATGTGTGATCGCGTATTGCTGCATTGTATTTGCTGTTATATATTTTATATCAATTCAAGCAAATAAACTTAAAGCACTTAACAGTTAAAAACAAACATAAGCATACACCTCTTTCAAGTACTTCTAATTCCGCAAATTGTCAAGCATAAGCTAGATCTTGGGAATATATAAGCTTTGTAGTGGGGGAGGTTCTTGTAAGCATGACAAGAAGCCTTTTAGTGCCCCATTTCAGATTAGGTGGTATCAGAGTATCAGGTTGATTAACCCCACGTTCAAAGAAGGTTATATTAGAACTGGTTATACCAGAGCAGATGGTATCATGATGCAAATGGTACTAGTATATGCTTGTTGACTTGAAAGGTGGTCAAACAGTGGGAAGGATTTAGTTGTTTGATTGTTTGTAAACTGACTATTGTGTGAGTTTGCAGAGGTGAAGGGAAAGCTATTGTTAGCTAAGTCCAAGAGAGGACAAGAAGGAAGAAGGGCTGAAGGCATTCTTCTTATCCCAAAGGACCTCAACGCAATCCTTGAAGCACAAGAGGTTTGTTGCAAAAGTTTGCTGAATAAGCTCTTTGTTAATCTTGTTTGAAGTTCTTTTGTTCATTTTGATAATGACAACATCTACAAGTGAGTCCTCAAATTCTTCCTTCTTCACAAGCTTCTTTGATGAAGACATGAAGCAAGACTTGTTCACCATGATGGATATGGTGAGAGAAATGTATGAGGATGAAAGGAAGAGCAGTAGACTTAGAGAGCAGTTGAATTCCATGAAGGAAGAGAAGCGGTTGCTTTCTGACAAATTGCAGGAAATGGAAAGACAACTTTCATATTGCAAATATGAACTTGGAAAGGATGCATGAGTTGGAGACACAACTCTTTGTTGCAAAAGAAGCCTTGGTCAAGTATCTGCTTGAAGAAGAGGTAAATAATTCCAGTTTGTCTTCAATTTCCTCTAAGAATGTTTATATTGGTTCTTTTGAAAAACATACCAGAGGCATAGGTTCCAAGTTGATGTCCAAGACAGGCTATGAAGGAAAAGGCTTGGGCAAACATGCACATAAAACTTTTAAAGGAAAAGAAGCAAGAATTCAAGGGTCCATTGGACAAGGCAAATCACGCTGTCAAGAAGATGCACATGTGTTGCACTTATTGCCATAAGCAAGGACATTTTGTTGCGAAATGTTGGACTCTGAATCCAACAATGCTTTCACGAAACTTGAAGAAGGTGGAAAGAGAGAATGGCAGGAATGGAAAGAAAGATTCCATAAATGATGTGTTTTAAGATGATTCACATGTTGATGTTGATGTGCAGACAAAGGAAGGACCTTTGAAATGGATTGGTAAGAAATGGTTAGCTTTCTTATGCAATTAAAGATTGCATGTCTATTGATATAATGCATCTATTTGCCTTTCTTTGTTAATGGAATGCAAGTTGTAGGGTTTTACCAAGAAGGTGAATGGAAAGTTGAGAGGGAGACTCACTTTATTGCTGCAACATTATGTTCATTTCAGCTTCGAAAGTACAATGTACTTAAGCAAAAGTTGAAGGATGAAATGCATGCATAAGCATGATATGCATGAACACAAGGATGTTGATGATTTCCTTGTATTTGAACATGGATGTGTGATTAACTTGAAGGGTTGATTACTTTGTTGTAAACATGCATGTAATGCAATATTGACTTGGAAAAAGTTGATTTGGTCTTCAAGATGGAGGTAATGATGAAGTGTTTCATCTTTGAAAAAAAACTTTAGAATTCTTTTTTCTACATGCTTGACTTGAAGGGTCAATTGTTTTAAAGGCATGTTTTGTTGCCTTGTTATCTAGTCAATCATTTGTATGCGGATGTAAAGACATGAATGTGTTCACAAGATGTGAAATCTGTTTCTTTTGATGAAGCAAGAGTTTAGGCCATCCAGTTGTTGTCTGTAATCTTGTTGTTGTTAACAGTTGTTGTTGACAGTATGTCAAATAGGTACAAATGAAAATTTTTGTGAAGCAGATGTAACTTCACATTGGTTTGAGCCACCTTAGATCAATGATCAAGGAAGAGAAGTTCAAACTACCTTCTGTGACCTTTCTTAGCAGGAGTTCTGCAGGAAGTCAAGGAGGAAAATAATTCTTCCGAGGAGGACAAGCACATTCGGGAAGGGAGTGTTCAAAGGCTTTGGTTCAGAGGCACTAGCCATGCAGGCAAGTGTATGGAGGCTGAAAGAAGAGGGTGAGGTACTCTCATTTACTGTTCAGATCAGTATATCAGTCTTTTGGAGTCCAAAAGCTTTTTAATGGGAAGACATGATCCAAAATGGATCTAACATAGACTTCTAAGTCTATGAATTTTCTTCACAGAGGAAAAATGAAAGTCAAAGGATGCTCTTGAAAATAGTCTCACTGCAGAGATCTCTTCATTCTGAATCTAAGACAATTTGAATGGGTTAAAATGGACTTCGGATAAAGAAGTTATTGTAAAATGAAATTTGCCCATTATCCTTAGAAAATGAGGCAATTTCTTATAAAAGTGGACTTAAAGGCTCATTGAAGAAAATCACATCGGAAGAGTCAAAGGGAGGACCTAAGCAAAGGTGGAAGGACCCCCTCGATTAGTGATCTCCGATATATCGCATCGAAGGAAGGCCTTCATGCGATATCGGAACCCCGAGCCGTTGCGACTTGCGATTGCGATTAGGCCAATAAAGCGATTGTGATGATCGGATCAACAGATCGGCATCGACAATATATATATTGGCCGGCACAGTCCATTAGGCGTTGTGATTGCGATATGCGATGTGCCGATATCAGCGATCGACGATCGCAACCACATAAAGGGTTGTTGACATATGCCTGTTGCGATTGCGATATGCGATCGAGGCACGTGCCCGATGAGGTTTATGAATGCGATTGCATAAATTTTGAAATCTGGATTTTCGGATTTTCTGTGTATTTCCGTGTATTTGGGTTTTTAGCCATAAGCAATGCGATTGGCGATGTGCGATAGGAGCACGGAGCCGAGAGGTTTATAAATGCGATTGCATATTATTTGAGTTCCGGATGTAACGCTCATGATGGTGTTTTCGTGAGTTTCCTATGTATTTCTGTTATGTGGTCTAATTTGGGAATTATGTAGGAGGAAGGCCAAACGACCGGGTTGCCCGTGCCCGCCGATTCCTTTGTAACTGTCCCTGTTCTGAAATCATTGTGCCACACTGTAAGCAGGCATTTTGTAACACTGATGCGTTGTAACAGGAATGCGTTATACACAGAGAGCCAGAGAGCCACAGAGCCAAATGGCCAGTCGCAGAGCCAGAGAGCCAGAGAGCCAGAGGGCTAGTCGAAGAGACAGAGGGATGATTACACACAGAGGAACGGCTGAGGGAACCGCAGAGTCGGAGGATTCCTCAAAAGCCAGAGAGTATGACTCTCTCGAGGGAGCTCACAAAAATGTAGCAGCAGAGAAGTTAGTCTCCCTTTAGGGAGCTCACAGCTGGGGGCAGAGACAGAATCGCATAGTACTCTCTTCCCCTTTGCAGAGCTGATAGAGTCGAGAGCCACAAGGCCGTAGAGCTAGAGAGCTCGAGAAAGCGAGAGAAGCCACCAGAGGTTGGGGCGATGGCGAAGGGGTGATTTCCCAGAGAGCTGAGCGCAGTAGAGTTGCAGAGCGCAGAAGGCCAGAGAGCCATAGATTCGTAAAGTGCCACCAGAGGTTGGGAGAATAGCGAAAGAGCCACTAGAGGTTGGAGGCTTGATAGAGGCGAGAGCCAGAGCCAAGAGCCAGAGAGCCAAGAGCCAGAGCCAAGAGCTAGAGCCGAGAGCAAGAGCCAATAGTCAGAGCCAAGAGCCAAGAGCCGAGAGCCAAGAGATAGAGCTAAGAGCCGAGAGCTAGAGAGCCAAACGACCAGGGATAAAAATGGTATTCTAAGCCCAATGGTTCAGTCGTAACCTATTGGAGTTGAGTGTAGAGCTTGTAAAAGAATTTAGCCATAATCCAAAAGAGTCTAATCGAGTTGATTAGAGCTCAAGGAGAGTAGCTCAAGAGGTTTGGGTGAACTCCATATTATATTGCTGTTATGTATGATTGTGTATTGTTGCATTGTATTTGCTGTTATATGTTTTATATTAGTTCAAGCAAATAAACTTAAAGCACTTAACAGTTAAAAACAAACATAAGCATACACCTCTTTCAAGTACTTCTAATTCTGCAAATTGTCAAGCATAAGCTAGATCTTGGGAATATATAAGCTTTCGAGTGAGAGAAGTTCTTTGAAGCATGACAAGAAGCCTTTTAGTGTCCCATTTCAGATAAATATGCATCAAAATTTAGTCATGTTATCATATGTATGTTATTGAGTCATGAGAATAGTTCTATGACATGATCAAGTAGGAAAGAATCTCTTTCACTAATGACATGCTCGAAGGCATGTACTACAATGCAATGAAGGTCAACAAAATAAATACTCACATAAGGAGTATAAGATCGCTGACTAAGAAGCAAGTGAAGAAGGAATGTTGACTAGTCCTAGAGGTAAGCAATGAGGAATTGCTCTCACAAGGAGCAAGAGGTGGTTGACCTATCTATCCAAGAAGAAGCAAATGAGGAAAGAGATCAAGCATGTGAAGAACACCATGATCACAAAGAATCATTATCTGACAAAGATCCATTGAAGGCATCTCCCAAAAGAAGGCAAGACAACTCTGACTAAGGAAGAAAAAAATCAAAGGACCCTTAACACCTGTGAAGGCCTTAGAGATATGAAAGGTGCAGATAACTGATTCTACTCTATGAAGATGTCATGATGAAGAAGCCATCCAATAAATGTACCATTTAATGTTGAAGCAATATCGGGATGAAGTCATGAAGGGCTACTAGATCAAAGCATGGGAACAAGCAAGTACAAAGAAGCATCCATGTGAATAGTAGTCTGAAGCATAGACAAGATGATAAGGACTAACTAGATGACAAAAGAACTTGATACGTGACAAGAAGGCCACTTTCCATGAAGGAAGCAATGACATGACAAAGAAGGAAGGAAAGTGATTGATGGATGGTGCCCTACAAAGAAGAATTTCGAACAAAGACTTCATGACATCAAGGGAAGGAAGGAGATCAAGCGGTTGGAGAACCCATGAAAGAAGAAGTCGCTGATACAAGTCCCTAGCTAAGAGGGAGTTATAACAAGTTCCTAATTACAAAGGAACTTGGACAAGTACCTTGTCCGAGGATAGACAAAACATTCTTGTCTTCACTCGGAAAGAAAGAATGGGAGGATTGGGTAATCATCTGGCATCCGATACTCTTTGAGGATGTGTAGGGCATCCAAGACAAGAGTAGGCAAGAAGACCGATATTCTTTGAGGGTTGGGAACCCAAGATAAGAATAGTCCTAGAAGGTCATATTCAGTGAATACCCGAGTGGGTATGTACCTTGAGAGACTGACTAAGGTGTCTATAAGTCATTGGTTTCGCCAACATTGTGCTGTGATCTATTGAGAGATAGAGGTGTCAGTCAAGGCCTTGCTGTGGAAACAATGTTGGTTACTATGATGATATAACAGATGGATTGCCAATTCGGTTTCTCTTATGTGAATTCTTCAAGATTGAAACATAGACAGATACCTTGTAATGTTGTATGAATACCTCCCTAGTTAAGAGGGAGTATTGAAGGAAATGTAACTAGGTTCGGTCTTCATAAATGTACCTTTGATATTTGTATTTATTCAAGAAAACAAATATTATTTTTATAATATATGTCAATGAGTTTCTTGCCCATTGAAATAGGTCTAGCACATATTAAAGTGCTATAGGTGAGTCAAATAGTCAAAAGAAAATGTTGAAGACCTTAAGGGCATGTTACTATAGGTATACTTATATATTATAGTCAAAGAAGTCACCTCCAAGCAGAGTCAAGTCTCCTCCAAAGCAAAGACACCTCCAAAGAAGCAATTCGAGCTATATATGTCAAGTCGGCCAACAATCTTCTAGTCGGCCTTCAAGTCGGCCTAAATGGAGGAACAATCCCCTATATATAGAGGTTGTCCACTCCATTATTACGTCAAGCAATCCTCTTTGAAATTAGCGAAGAAAAGGGACTAGAAAAGGTGGAAAAGAGCGAAGGAAAAGGGTCTCCAAGTGTAGTGAGGAAGAAGGGTACACAACTGAGTTTAAGGGGCCGTTGTAAGTGTGATTTACAGTCACACATGCGAGAAAAGGAAGGGTAATCTGCGGTCATTACAACAGCCACATCACAGTTACATATCTCTCTTGTTAGGGCTAGAAACTTAGGCCTATAAGGCCTCCTACTCAAGCGAAGAAGAGACTCTCACAAGCGAAGGAGAAAGGAGTCAAAACATAAGGGAAACCTCCCACACGTGTGAAAAAATAGGGCTGCAGTGCTATCACATCAAGTCTGCAACTTAACATCAAGAAGGAGCTCGGTTGGGTAAGAGAAGGAAGGCATCATCTTATGTGAAAGAGTTCACTAAGGATCAAGGGTAAATATCTCTTCTAGAACAAAGATAACAAAGTCTATCACTGATTGTCAAAAGAAGTAGGAGGACGAGGTTTCGGGGAACGAAGTGCCGGAAGGAGGACGAAGTGCTGGGAAACAAAGTGCAGGAAGAAGGAAGGACTTGACTTGTGCTTGGAGGACATTCTAATCAGGGGTCTAGGGTTTGGCATTGATCAATAAGAAGCTTCAATAAGAGAAACTTACTTAAGGGTTTTCCTCTCAAGAGGAGAAGTTTTGGCCCTGGCAGAGAGCCAACATCTTGTGTTCTTGTTCTTATGTTTTTGGTAGCAGTTTGATGAAGTACAAACACATGCATTAATAATATGAAGAAGAAGATTAAGCTAACAAGAAAAGTAAAAAGACTCCACAAATTGTTATCAAGTCAAGAAGAATCACACTACATAGAATTGCCCTAGATTCTTCAACAGGAAAGTGCTTTTTTCCTTGTTCGTGTGGCCACCATGCTCCTCTAACCAAATATTTCAGCCTCCCTTTTTCTCCTAAGTCTTTCTCCCAAAATTTTTTGGGTCCCATGGTCACCAAAAATGTCAAAATTGTGGAAAAATAAACTTGAGACAAATTAATTTAGGAAGGGACATTACAGTCCTCACCTCCCAAATGTTGCTTGTACCCAAGCAACTTTAGCGCTGGATGCTCAAGTATGTGTTCACCTTCCCAAGTTGCATCCTCATCCGGTAAGCTCCACCAGCTTACTAAGTACTCCATCATAGTTCTGCTCCTCAACTTCCTCTTTGTAGTCTCCAAAATGGCTTCCGGTTCCATAACCGGATATCCCTCATCATCAAGCGGAGGCAACTCCGTAGATGCTGTCACTTGCTGTCCCAACACCTTCTTGAGGCATGAAACATGAAATGTGTTGTGAATCTTGCTCTCTGGTGGAAGCTCCAGCTCATAGGCCAACTCTCATAGTCACCCTGTACAACCCATAGAAACGTGGTTGTAGCTTCTCGACCCCCTTCTGCTTCAATGTAGATTGGCGATTATTGATTTATGGTGGCATCAGATGTGCTCTAAGCCTCGAAATTTGCAGGGAGGCTAGGTCACATGTATTCCACAATACCCATTAGGAAATTCCACCCGAAGACAATTTTATTAAAATAATTAATTATTATTAATGGGTGCCTAAGTCTAAACTTGGGAAATTAAAATAATTAAAGGGTATTAATCAAACTGAGGGTGAAACTTCTAAAAGAAGACGAGGATCAAGTCAATATGATCTGAGCCATTGATTAGAATCTAATATGGGCTGCTGGTTGCTCAACTGGAGGGTTATAAAAAGGACTTCGACGGGCATTTGGAAGACACGCCAGAGATACTCAGTTGCCCAAATAAGATTGATTTTCTCATTGGTTGAAGTTCGACAAGAGAAAATCATATCAGAGGGAGAGTTGCAGGTGAGAAAGAGAGGGAATCAACATTGGTCGGGAGTGCAAGAGTAGAGAGAAGACGCAGAGCAGAGGAGGGACAATGCAGAGGCAGTGATGCTGAGACTGCGCAATCACTGTGCAAAAGTTGACGCAGTGTGAGGCAGAGAGGGCAGAAGGTCCTCTCCAGAGTTAGAATTTCGCTGTGGAGCGTGAGAACATTGTTTGTAAAATTTCTGATAGAGATTCCTCTTCTATTTTTGCTGTTTGTATTCTGTACATGAGATTTTGCTAAAGATCAAAAAGAAACCCTCATCTGTTGCACCAGTTTTCCCACATTGGGTTTTTCCGGGAACAATTGTCCAAAAATAACTGTGTTGTTGTGATTATACTTGTGCTAGTACTTTTTCTTGCATTTAATTTCCACAATATTTTTAATTGTGAAGGCTGCAGTAGAATTTATTTCGATATTTGCTATAGAAACGCCGTGAATAACTTATTTCTGAATTAATAAGTAGAAGAAATAACATCAGTCACTACAATTGGATTTCTATTTAGAATTTTTTTACATGGTATCATAGCAAGTTTGAGCAAGAGTGCAGATTGGAAGAGCCAATGTTGAAGAGAAGGAGGGAGTTTGAAATTGCTGCATAGGCAGAAAATCGAATCCCCAGAGGGATTGTGCAGCCCAGTCTAGGAGGGAAAAATTTTCATAGGAAAATCTCTCTCTGAGAGAGTCGACAGAGAGAAAGATCTCCAGATCGAAGTTTGTTAGTGACAGATGGAGTAGCGCAGAGCAGTCTTCAGGTGGAGATGTAGTTTTTTTTGCAGCAGTTGCTGGTGCAGAAAAGCGTCAGGAATCGATAGGAAAATAAGCACAAAGAAGGATGGAAAGTCAAGATGCCTCTGAATTATCTCCCAGATTGGAAGAAGAATTCACATGCTTATCAAGTTCAGCGTCAGCAAATGTTTGGTATATTGATAGCAGGGCTTCAACCCATATGACTGGAGTATGAGAATATTTCTCGAGCTATCAAGAAGAGAAAATGGACTTCAAGATTACTATGGGAAACAAAATGAAGTGTACTCCAGTAGGGAGAGGCACCATAGAATTTCAAACAGAAGCAGGAACCAATATTCGACCCACTAATGTTCTGCATGTGCCCGGGTTATGAATGAATCTAATTTTAGTGTCCCAGTTATAGGACAAGGGATACGATGTATACTTCATTGGAAGGAAAGTATACATCAAACATCCAAGTTGGAAGAAGAAGAGACAAATTGGAGCCCGAAGCAACAAACTGTATAGATTGCAGCTCGAGTCTCCAATGGCACTGATAGGCAACAATCATAATGGTGAAAAGGAACTGAATGAACAGTGGCACAGGCGAATGGGACACTTACACCATGGAGCATTGAGGATGCTCAAAGAGACTGTTACAGGTGTTCCAGTCCTTAGTACTGAGCATGATGATGTATGCATAGGATGCGTACTAGGGAAGTACGCTAAAGCAACTTTTTCCAGAAGTAACAACAGAGCGAAAGACATATTGGGATTGACACACTCAGATATTTGTGGCCCAATGTCCACAAGAGCTCTTAGTGATGGCGAATGCTTCATCATATTTATTGATGATCACTCTAGAAATGCCAAGATCTATTTCTTAAAGACCAAGGATGAGGTCTTTGATCGGTTTAGAGAGTTTAAGGCTCTCATAGAGAACATGACAGAGAAAAAGATAAAGGTATTGTGTTCAGATAATGGTAGAGAGTATACGGAGAAAGACTTCACAGGTTTCTGCCCAAAGGAGGCATCAAAAGAGAATGGACAACTCCATATAATCCAGAGCAGAATGTGGTAGTAGAGTGAAAGAATAGAACTATTGTTGGGGTAGCAAAGGCTATGTGGTATGACCAGGACTTGCCTAGATTCTTATGGGCAGAGGCATGCAACACAACGGTGTATATCCATAATAGAACTCCTCGTAGAGCATTGGGGAAGAAAACGCCTAAAGGTGTCTTCACAAGGAAGAAGCTGGAGGTGAGTCTTCTCAGGATATTCGGAAGTGTGACATATTGTCACATTTTGGACGAGAAGCATAGTAAATTGGATCAGATTGTAGAGAAGGGGTATCTCGTAGGATATAGCGAGGCCTCGAAGGCATACAAAATCTACATTCCTAGTAGCAGGAAGATTGTAGTAAGGCGGGATGCAAAGTTCATGCAGGATAGAGCTTTTAGGGAATCTCGAGAGATCACTGTAGAAGATCATTCAGTAGATGTTCCATTAGTCCAACGCAGCAGGGGTAGCAAGGAGGACAAGCAAGAGGACAGACACCAGGATCAAGCACAGTGACCAGCACCAATATTTCCTCAGAAACAAGAAATCCAGGTAGTTCTCAGCAGATGGAACAATAGGAACAGGAGGAGGATTTGATAGAGTCTCCCATCACTAGTGGTGGAACTAGCAGGGAAGTATGGCAGATGCTGAGGGACGTAAAGGAGTTTGTCAGAGCTCCTAGAACGAAGAAAAGGCAGCATAGACAAGCTGACAGGTACCAAGCCTTGGTAGCACAGGTTGAAGAACCCTCCAGTTTTCAGGAAGCCGTACGACACCAAGTCTGGGTGGATGCCATGGTAGAAGAATACAGTTCTATCATGACGAATGATGTCTGGGAAGTGGTACCTAGACCAGAGGATAGATCAGTTGTAGGATCACAGTGGATCTACAAGATCAATTATGCTGCAGATGGCAATATAGAGAAGTACAAGGCTAGGTTTGTGGCAAAGGGGTATGCATAAAAGGAAGGAATAAACTATGGGTAGACCTTCGCCCTAGTAGCTAGATATACCTCTATCTGATTTGTTATATCCCTACCAACTCAAATGGGATGGGATATTCACCAGATGGATGTCAAGACAACATTCTTAAATGAGGTGATAGAAGAAGAGGTGTATATAGAACAACCCGAAGGCTTCGAAACTCATGAAAAGAGAACTCATGTATGCAAGTTAAAGAAAGCCTTGTATGGGCTTAGGTAGGCACCCAGAGCATGGTATGGTCAGATTGATAGTTACTTGCAGCAGTTGGGATTTATCAAGTGTGATGCTGATCCCAATCTCTACTATCTAATGGTGGAGAATCAACCACTTATTCTGGTATTATATGTGGATGAATTGTTTCTAATCGGGTCATCTAGGCTCATAAAGGACTCCAAGAAGAATCTTGAAGCAAAATTTGACATGAACGATATGGGGTTGATGCATTATTTTCTAGGGTTGGAAGTTTGGCAGAAGAATGGGGAGATCTTCCTTTGGCAAGGAAGATATGCTACAAAGATTTTGAAGAGATTCAGAATGCAGGACTGCCAACCCATGGCTACGCCCATGATCACCAACTGGAAGAAATTAGATGCATCAAGAGACAAGGAAGTGGACCCCACCTTGTACAGACAACTCATTGGGTCGCTCATGTATCTTTTCAATACTAGGCCAGACATTTCCTTTGCTGTCAACACCCTTAGTCAGTTCATGGTGGAACCGAAAAGGGTGCATTGGGCAGCAGCTAGGCACATTCTTAGATATGTGCGTGGAACAATGGGATATGGGTTGAAATACACCCGAGGAGATGACGTTAGATTGAATGGATTTACAGATGCAGATTGGGCAGGTAGTTTAGTTGACCAGAAAAGTACTTCCGAGTATTTCTTCAGCGTTGGATCAGGAATGATCTCTTGGTGCAGCAGGAAGCAGAAGTCGGTAGCTCTGAGCTCAGCAAAAGAAGAATATATGGCAGCTAGCACAATTACGTGCGAAGCTATATGGCTTAAAAAACTTCTTGTGAGTCTGTTCAGGAAGAGGATGGAAGCCACCATTATTTTTTGCGATAATCAAAGTTGTATTAAACTCTTTGAGAATCCAGTATTTCATGATCAATCGAAACACATTGATATTAGATGTCACTTTATCAGAGATTGCGTTCAATGTGGGGCAATACAATTGCAATATGTCTCCACAGGAAATCAGGTAGCAGACGTACTCACAAAAGCTCTAGGAAGAGCTAAGTTCATCTAGTTCAAGGAGCAGATGGATATGGTAAAGAATCCGTTTTAGTAGCAAAAACAAATGGTTTCTCAGTTGCAGTGGCAGGAGATGGGAAGGAGTTGCAATACAGATGCAGTATTGGTGGTGGTAGGGCTAGCAGTAGTACAAATGCAACATTTGTGTAGTAGTTGATGGATAGTGGAGTCACACATCAACAACATAGAGGGAGATGTCACAAAATCAAAGTGATGCTTCAACAAGTTGCATTACTAGAGCACATTCCTCGCTAAAAGGGAGTGTTGATTTATGGTAGCATCGGATGTGGTCTAAGCCTCAAAATTTGCAGGGAGGCTAGGTCACATGTATTCCACAATACCCAGAAATCGTTTTGGGAAATTCCATGAAGAGAGTTTTATTAAAATAATTAATTATTTTTAATGGGTGCCTAAGTCTAAACTTAGGAAATTAAAATAATTAAAAGGTATTAATTAAAATGAGGGTGACATTTCTAGAAGAAGACGAGGATCAAGTCAATATGATTTGAGCCATTGATTAGAATCTAATTTGAGCTGTTAGTTACTCAACTAGAGTATTATAAGGACTTCGATGGGCATTTGGAAGACACACCAGGTAGATACTCAGTTTCCCAAGTAAGATCGATATTCTCACTGGTCGAAGTTTGGCAAGAGAAAATCGTATCAGAGGGAGAGTTGTAGGTGAGAAAGAGAGAGGGAATCAACATTAGTCGGGAGTGTAGGAGCGGAGAAAACACAGATAGTAGAGGAGGGACAACGTAGAGGTAGTGACGCTGAGACTGTGCAATCACTATGCAACAGTTGACGCAGTGTGACGTAGAGAGGGTAGATGGTCCTCTCTAGAGTCAGAATTTTACTGTGGAGCGTGAGAACATTGTTTGTAAAATTTCTCACAACGATTACTCTTCTATTTTTGTTGTTTGTATCTTGTACATGAGATTTTGTTGAAGATCAATAAAGAAACCCTCATCTGCTGCACCAGTTATTGTACATTGGGTTTTTTCGGGGACAATTGTCCAAAAATAACTGTTGTTGTGATTATACTTGTGCTAGTACTTTTCCTTGCATTTACTTTCCGTAGTATTTTTAATTGTGAAGGCTGCAGTAGAATTTATTTCGATATTTGCTTTAGAAACACTGTGAATAACTTATTTATGAATTAATAAGTAGAAGAAATAATATCAGTCACTACAGTTGGATTTCTATTCAGAAATTTTCACAGCGATATGGTTGTAGTTGCAGAAAGACCAAGTCCCCCTCCTCAAACTACTTCTCAATCCTGTGCCTCTCCTCATACATCTTCTACTGATTCTGTGCTGTCAATAAATTATCCTTGAGAGCCTTGAGGATATCTTGGCTCTCTTGGATCCAATCTTTGGCCTTTGGGGCCCCACTGTCTCCAAAAACAATGTTAGCAAAAGACAAAGCGTCATAACCATACAAGGCACAGAAAGGTGACATACGAATGGACATGCGATGGGTGACGTTGTAGCAGTACTCGCCCAAGTATAACCACTAAATCCATGCTCTCTGTTGTCCGGTCACATAGTTTCGAAGATAGCCCTCCAACCATTTGTTGACCCTCTTTGTTTGATTGTTGGTCTGCGGATGGTAACTAGTGTTGGGGGTGAGTTCAGTGCCCACTAATATGAAAAGCTCCAGCCAAAATGGCCCCATGAACCGATTGTCTTTGTCACTGAATATGGTCTTAGGAAGTCCATGCAAGCGAAGGACCTCTCCTAAGAACAATTCGGCCACTTGTGATGCTGAATATCGTGTCGGAATGGCGAAGAAGTGAGCATATTTGGTCAATCGATCCACCACCACATAAAATACAATCTCTACCCTGCATCGTAGGGAGCCCTGTGATAAAATCCATGGAGATGGGAAGTGGCTGCAACAACCCCAGCTCGATGGGTCAGCTCCCCCTTCAGGCCTTTCCATGTGAAGCTCTCTCTAACCATCATATATGTCTTCTGGAAGTTGGAAACCCTGGTGCCTTGATAGTGGAGAGTCATGAGTTGCATGGAGAACCCTTTCCTTCAACTGTGAACCCGACACCAAGAATATGCGTCCCTTGTAGTAAATGACCTCAGCGATCACCCTATAACACTCATTAGTGTGAATACACTCCAAAATCTCACATGCCCGCTGGTCCTCAAAGTACTCCACCTGTTGGGAAATCCATAGAGGTGGCAGTTAAATGATTTCCATTATTAATGACATTATCTTGTGATGTTTTTATTATTATTAGTTCTTTCGATTTATCTTTTCTTATCATCAAGACTAATGCCAAGCAACAAATAAAAGAGTACACAAGATGTAGGCACGCTGCCAGGGCAAAACCCCCCTTGAGGGGAAAACCTAGTCACAAATTCTTCCTTCAATAGATTCAAAAGATGAGACTACCAAGACCCTTACAATCTAGACTCGAGACTACCTCTATCAAGTCATCCTTCTTCCTTTCACTGTGTTATCATTGAATACTTGCCATTGAGCTTTCACTGGGACATCATCACTGCAATATCTTTGAGACCTTGTCTTTGTAATAGCAATAGAGACTTTATTTATGTGGTGGCACCGAGGTCTTCCCACTGTGATAACGCTGATCTCTTCTCACTATGGTGGCACCGAACCTTCCATACTGTGGTAGCACTGAACCTACCATACTGTGGTTACACCAAGACAGTATTTGCATCGAAACTATAGTATAGTAGTAGCATCAAAATGTGGGAGCACCGAACTATGATAGCAACGCAATTATAATGGCATCAAAACTGTAATAGCCCGAAACTGTGGTCATTGTAATTTTGCACTTGTATATGGTGAAATTATCTCTGTGATTTAACCCGAGCTTCTGTGATTACACCGAGATCCTCCTTGTACCCTGTTTGAGCTGTTGTACAAAACACCAAAATATTTCTTCAGAAATTCTTATGCGAGATTTTCAGTAGTGGTTATGCGAAGTCCTCGTCCTGGTATATATAGTTGTCGCCAACTTGAAATGAGCCGACATGAATATATGAAGAGGTGTGTCTTTGTATTTAGGCAGACATGATTTATTTGAGGTAGGTCGACTTGATGAGAATTATTTCAACAACAAGGAGACTTTGACTTGATGGAGGAGTCTTCACAAATTGACTTTGACAATAACCTAAAGCCTACAATGAAGGCTTGACCTATACATTTGAACCAAGCATGAAATCCATGCTTTAATAAATCAATTCAAAAATAATAAAAATTCTTTGTTTTTCTTTTGACAAATATATTACATTTGACTCAAGTGCAATAATGAAGACCATACCTAGTTACATTCTCCAACACTCCCTCTTAACTAGGGAGGTATTCATGTTTACATATAATCAAAGAGGTACATGGAAAATCTTAAAACACATCATCTATGAAGAAGTTTAGGCACCATAGCCATGGATTAGATTCCTGACCAGGGCAATCTATACATTGGTCTCTCAACAATTTAGGAATTGCAATTCTATGGACTAGAATCCTAACCAGGGAAATCTATCTGGGTGGGACTAAGATGGACTCAAGCTTTTAGCTTCTTTAGGTACCATCAGGCTTACTTTCTAACCATCAACCTAAAGATCTAGGTGCATGTTAGAGCTCAATGACCAACACCACCCTTCCAACTTCGGGATCTAGACATCAACACAAAGTGCTGGCCATATATCCTCCGAGGCAATGCTTCACTCACAAAGCATCAACACTTCTTGATCTAGCAGAGCAAGGACAACAAATCTCTCCCGATCAAATTGATCAGTGATCAACATGCTATCAAAAACCTTCGAGAGATTTACCTGTACAAACACAACCTCAATCAATAATATACTTTCACATGTACATAATCAAATACAAGCCTTTGGGATCTTCCAGACGACTTGATGTTGCTTCTCAACTTTAAATAGTAGGACTATCAACCAAATCTTTTGACAGAATATTCCTCAATCATACACTTGTTGAAGGAAGTGTAACTAGGTTTAGTTTTCAGAAATGTAAATTTGACTTTTGTATTTATTCAAGAAAGGAGAAATTATTTTTATGATATTTGTCAATGAGTTTCTTGCTCATTGAATTAGGTCAAGCACATGTTTAAAGTGCTTCTAAGAAGTCAAGAGTCAATGTATTTATGTAAGACCCTTTGAGGGCATGTTACACTATGTATAAGGTCAAAGGAATACCTCCAAGACAAGTGCAAGTCCTCTCCATGTAGCAACGTCCTCCACAAGAAGCTAAATGAAGAAAATAATGAAGATATTGTCAAATCGGCCTAAAGATAGAATGTCAGCCTAGTGTCGGCCTAGAGGAGGGACAATCCTCTATATATAGACGCTGTTCACTCCCTCACAAAGGACACAACACAAGCTCTAAAATCAGCGAAGGGATAAGCCAATAAAAGGAAGGTGAAGCAAGTCTAAAGGGTCTCCAAAAGTGCAACGAAGGAAGGAGGAAATTCAGCGAATGTAGGTGACTGTTTCTAGGGTTAGAAATAGTCACAGGTGCGAAGGGAAGGAGGGCAAATTGCAGATATAACAACAGTAACATTTCAGTGCAAGATTCGTTGGTGTTTGGGCTAGATATTAGGCCTACAAGGCCTCCCAAGACAAGCGAAGAAGTCTCTCTCTCTAGCAAAGGTGAAAGGACCCTAATTCACTAAGGGTACCCTCCACACGTGGGAAAACTAGGGCAGCAAAACATCAGTGCAATCATACACCCATATCTCAAGAAGGATCTCATTTGAAGAAGTCTACTTGAGCAAAGGATGGAAGAGGAACATCTCATTTAGAGGATCACTCAAGGAAGATCTATCTCTAAGCAAGAAACAAAGAAGGAGGACGAAGTGCCGGGGAGCAAAGTGCCGGAAGGAGGAAGTCTATGTGCTAGGGAACAAAGTGCAGAAAAGAGGAGAGGACTTGACTTGTGCTTGGAGGACATCCTAGTCAAGGGTCTAGGGTTTGGCAGTGATCAATAAGAAGCTTCAATAAGAGAAACTTACCAAAGGGTTTTCCTCTCTAAGAGAGAAAGGTTTTGGCCTTGGCAGAGAGCTAACATCTTGTGTTCTTGTTATTATGTTTTGGTAGTAGTTTGATGAAGTACACACACATGCATTAATAATAAGAAGAAGAAGATTAAGCTAACAAGAAAAAGTAAAAAGACTCCACAAATTGTTATCAAGTCAAGAAGAATCATACTAAACCTAATTGCCCTAGATTCTTCAACATGGTATCAGAGCTAAGGTGACACATCAAGGAAAGGGCAACTCAAGAACACTTATCAAGGAAAGACATCTACAAGGTTGAAGCATCAAGCCTATAAGTCTCAATCACTTCAAGGAAAAGAAGGTCTCCATTCCATCATTCATCAAGGAAGTCTACGTAGCAAGAAGAAGAGCCTTACATAAAGGCACCTACAAAGAAGATCAGATCAAAGCAGGACCTACATCAAGCTACAAGTCATCAAGCAAATTTCATCATCAAGCATGTCCACTTGGAGAAGGCAACTTGAAAAACATCAAGATCCAAGGAAGGCAAGCCATCAAGTCTTCAAGGAGGAAGAAAATCGATTACATCTCAAAAATCTATCAAGTAAGTATATGTCCCCTTCTGAATATACATCAATGTCTTTTTGCAGGGAAAACAACAAATTGGTAGGTACCAATAACTTTCTTGCATGGAAGAAGAGGACTGATCTACTTCTCAAGGAGAATGAACTTCTAGAACATATCAAAGGGAATATCACTATCCCTGCTAAGGAACAAACTCAAGCCTTAGCTAAGTACAATAAGGATGAGACAATAGCACAAAGGATTCTAATAGATTCAATCAAAGACTTTCTCATTCCTTATGTCTCCAATTTTGAAACATCAAAAGAAATTTATGATAAGCTAGTAGAGCTATTCTTGGTATCCACAACCGAAGAAGTAATATCTCTAAGGAATGAATTGTACAAGATGAAGATAACAAAGGAAGGAATAGCTCCCTACTTCATGAAAATCTCTGAAATGAGAGATCAACTTCAAGAGCTTGGGGAAGTCATGCCTGACAGAGAGATGACAACTGTAGTACTCAATGTTCTACCTGAGGATTGGGGCAAGAAGGAAGCAACCACCCTCAGTGAAACGTGGTCTCTATGCAAGACAGAGGAAACTAGACTTAAAGCAAAGGAAGATGTGGGATCAAAGGAGCAAGCACTTGCTACAATGGCCAAGAGAAAGGGAAAATTTGGCAAATTTGGTCCACGAAGAACAAACAACAAAGACATGTCCAAAATCCATTGTTTTGGATGCCAAGAATATGGACACTACAAAAGGAATTTTCCTAAGCTTAAGAAGGACAACAACAACAAAAGAAAGAGGGAGGAAGCTCATGACTCAAGAGGTGAAAGAAGAAGAAAAGAAGCAAAAGAGATAAGATCCTCCGGATCTCTACTATGACTAGGTCAAACTCTTTACTTCAAGTCTTCTTTCAAGGTTTTGAGTAGGACAGGAGCATGTAGGAATAAAATAAAATTGCATAGCTAGAAACATCTTCTAGAATCTCGAAACATGAAGTACATAGAGTTCTAGATACTCATGTAGAAAGAGAATTTATAAATGAGAACAAAAATGCATGGTTAGAAATATTTCCTAGAATATAGGAGCATGATGAACATAGCTCAAGATATTCATGAAGGAGCATACCTAGTGTAGGACCTCATCCATGATAAAAGAAGATTGATCATGATTAAGAATCTTAGAAGACCTCCATCATCAAAAGAAAAGAAACATTTGCAAGGCAAGGGTCTTTAAGATCCTATAATGGAATTTGCAAAAGAAGGTTCATGAACCAAAGCAAATGTCTCATCGGGAATCCCATCCATGGTATTCAAGAAAAGGATGATATGCAGGCAAGCTAAGATGAAGCAAGAAGGGCCACACCAAGGAAAACCAAATGAAGCTTAAGATGATCAAAGGAGAATCAAGATGAGGTATGTATGCATCAAAGTTTAGTCATGTTATCATTTGTATATTATTGAGTCATGGGAATAGTTCTATAACATGATCAATTATGAAAGAATTTCTTTCACCAAGAACATGCTCGAAGGCATGTACTACAATGCAATGAAAGTCAAAAAGAATATGCTCACATAAGGAGTATAAGATTGCTGACTACGAAGCAAGAAGAAACACTGACTAGTCTAGGAAGCAAGCAATGAAGAAATGCTCTCACAAGAAGCATAAATGGTTGACTTATCTATCTAAGAAGAAGCGAATGAAGAAAGAGATCAAGCATGTGAAGAACACCATGATCACCTAGAATCACTATCTGACAAGATACTCTGAAGATATTTCTCGAAAGAAGGCAGGACAACTCTGACAAAGGAAGGAAGGACCCTTGACACCTATGAAGGCCTTGGAGATATGAAAGATGCAGATAATTGATTCTACTCTACAAAGATGTCGTGATGAAGAAGCCATCCAGCAAAAGAAAAAGCAACGTTGAAAGCAATATCAGGATGAAGTCATGATGGGCTACTAGGTCGAAGCATGTAAACAAGCGAGTACAACGAAGCATCCATGAGAAGAGTATTCCAAAGCATGGACAGATGACAAGAAAACCTGATGTATGGCAAGAAATACACTTTCCACGAAGGAAACAATGACATGACAAACCTGGAAGGAAAGTGATCGATGGATGGTGCCCTACCCAGAAGAAGTTTGAACAAAGACTTCATGACATCAAAGAAAGGAAGGAGATCAAGCAATTGAAGGACCCATGAAGAAGAAGTTTTTGATGAATGAAAGTCCCTAGTTAAGAGTAGCTCTGACAAGTCCCTGACCAAAAGGGCGTTTTGGATCATCCCTGACTAACAGCCGTAAGTCTAGATGAAGGCCATGAATGGAAATGTAGACACAACATTCTTGTCTTCACTTGGGAAGAAAGAATGGGAGGATAAGGTAATCATTTGGCATTCGATACTCTTTGAGGATGTGTAGGGCATCCAAGACAAGATTAGGTAAGAGGATCGATATTCTTTGAGGGCTGGGAACCCAAGATAAGAATAGTCCTAGGAGGTCATGTTGGGATTCCAAGAAACTCTCCTAGGTTGTAGCTCGGAGATGCCTGGTAACATATAAATTCAACTATTGTTGCAAGGTTTAATGGAAGGAATGATGGTTTGGTTCAAGCCAGATAACCATTTCTACTCTGTTTCACTCCAGACATGCATGAACACCCTCAGACTTACATGGCTTTAGACCACCAATGCTCAGAGTTTAGAAATTAGGTGAATATGGAGAATACTAACCACACCAGTAGATACACAAGACCATGTGATGGCCGGCTACAACTAGTATAGAAACCTGCAAATCTAGTCTATTAATGCAAAGACAGGATGACAACTCTCCTACATTAGATAGAAAGAAACCTGAGCAACCTATTTAGTGATGCATTCAAATTCTAACACAGAGATAAGATGACAATTATCTAGTACTGAACATCAAGAGATCAAGAACACAACATATCAGGTACAAGCTTAGAACAGGGGAAAAAGGGGAGTGAACAGTTAATAACAAAAGAAGCTTGTATTTGCTGAAAATGAAGATGAGATGCTGCAAGTTACAAAGTGTCTACAGTCTCTAGAAGTTGAACTTTACATCAAATGGCAACCCTGATTACATTTTTCTTCTGGGTATTTATAAGTTTACATTACAATGGCACCTGGCCGTTTAGGTATGAAGGGGTCTTAATTGACCACCAACTGCATTTAGTTGCCTGATGGAGTCTCTGAACGAGGTTGCTTGCTTTACTATGTAAATCTGATCTGCACAATTATTGTGCTGTCCTTTAGGCTGTTGGAATGCTCGCAGCAGTGAAGTCCATGACTGATAAATTCTATTACAGTGCCGTGCTATGTCCTTTTCTCCCTTTGGCCATATTTTTTGTTTAATGTGGTTGTTGGGGATCTTAATGTAACCGGTCCTGGCAGAGCTGGTCATCTCCTTCTTCGGGCAACATAATAGTCATGGGACTTGGGATGCATGGGTAAGTGGACAGTTGGGATGAGGCAGAGAGATGACCGTCAGATCGGGGAGATGAACAATGGAGATGGCTTGGCGAAGGGTATCAGCCGAAGTGGGAGCGGGGTGCGTAAGGGCCATTGGATCTTCAGTGGACAGATCGGATGATCATCGGGTCATGGAGCTGCACGGGCGCTAATGGGTGAGGGTGGTTTACTTGGGCAGTAACGGTTTTCATCGCACTGCTTTTGGGCGCTAAGTGGTAATTGCCTAGGGCCGAGCTATTCCAATCAACGAACGACACGTAGCAGCGGATGAGAGAGAAAAAACGCTCTCATCGTGCGCTATCGCTCGATCTAGTCGCTCTCGCGATATGTGCGAAGGCCGTCGGATCTGGTGGAGATGATCTGACAGTGGAGAGTGGTAGAGCGGGTCGCCTTTATCGGGTGCGACGGGAGCCGTTGGATCGACGAGGGGGTGATCAATGGCTGGGATGCAGCGTGACGAGTTACAAACGCGCTAAGACATGGTAGGGTTTTATGGGTGCTTTGGGGTTTTGCACTTGGGGCTGAGGCCAAAGGGAATTTTGTCGGGTTTAGAAGGTTCGTTTAGGAAATGAGGAAGATTAAAGTTGAGAGGGGTGAAGAGAAAAGGGAAAAGTGACCAATGTAAGCCCCCTTTTGGACACAACCAAATAGACTAGATCTCTTTCCGGCACTAGAAAATCAACACTGCATAGCAGAGCTAACATTGGCTCCTTCTGGGGATGAAATCCTCCCTGTGAAGTTTCAAGAACCGTAGACCACTGCCTTCATATAGAAACAAGATCAACAAGATTTCCTAGTATTCCATTGGGCATGGAGTCTAACTAAGCCTACGTTAAAAACTGTAAAAGAACATACTTACAATGTTGGGGCCTAAAGGCCTTAAACAACATAAATCTTCAAAAACCGCCCATTAACTGGGCCATCAAAAACTGGTTCTCCTTCCACACTTTGTAGCATGAAAGTGTTGTTCCCCTAGACCTGAGCAGTGACAAAAGGTCCCGTCCACAGAGCATCAAATTTTCCATGATTGCCTTTCTTTTCTTTCAGTGCATCCCATTTAAGAACTAAGTCTCCAATTTGAAGATTGTCCATCTTTTCCTTTCTGTCAAAGGCTTCCTTGATTCTCTTTTGATGTGTTGCAGACTTCTCAATCATTTGATCTTTGATTTGATGCACTTCAGCCAAGTCACTAATCCTCTTTGCCATGTCATTTTCCTCATTCTACTCTTCTTGCAAGAACTTGGCCATAGGGAGGGTCAATTGGATTGGGAATACAACCTCAGTGCCATATACCAGCTTGAACGGAGAATTCCCTGTGGATTTCTTGGTGGTCACCCTATCTGCCCACAATGCAAACTTCAGTTTGGATTCCCAGTTCCTTTTGTTGTTTTCCAATAGCTTTTTGATTATCCTTATCAGGCTCTTATTGGATGATTCTGCTAGACCATTGCCTTGAGGGTAGTATGAGGTGGAATGCACTAGTTTAATGCCCATTGAGTCACACATGTTCACCAACTCTTTTGCCCTAAAGGCTGCTGCGTTGTCTGTAACCAATTTGTGTGGACAACCAAACCTAGTGAAAATGTTTTCTGTCAAGAACTTCATGAGAACATGGTGATCAACTTTCTTAGTAGGGATGGCTTCAATCCATTTAGTGAAGTAATCAGTGGCTACTAAGATCCATCTGCGCTGGCCACTAGAATGTGGATTAATTTCCCCTATGAAGTCCAAATCCCACTATTGGAAAGGGCTGCTGGCATGTATTGGCTTTAAGGGTAAGGATTTCAACTACTGTTTTCCTTCAAACCTTTGGCACCTGTCACAAGATTTTACAAATGAAAAGACATCAGAAAACAAAGTTGGCCAATAATACTCAGCTCTGAGGATCTTGTGGGTTGTGGTTTTCCAATAGTGATGTCCTCCACAGATGCTGGAATGAAACTGATGCATGACCTCCCCAGATTGTTCTTTGTCCAGACATCTTAAGAGGATTCCTGATGGGTCCCTCCAATAAAGCAAGCTTTCATTAATACAATACTTGGCTGCCTTTAGCTTAACAATCCTCGCTTGGCTCGAGCTAAGACTTGGAGGACTTCTAGTTTCAACAAAATGTGAGCTATTTTATCATACTATTCACAAGAGGTCAGATTTTCAACCAAAGACTGGTTTTGCCCTCGTTCAACTGTTTCTTCCCCTGTCTGTCTGTAATCTGAATTTGTGCTTATCCAATTCATGTCCAGCACCCTGCAATTTTCTTCAACCATCAGCTTAGCAAGTCCCTGACCCTTAATAAGCTTGATGGGCTTCAATTCTATGCTGAATTCAATAAGCTTTACAATCCATTTTGCCCTTCTTACATCAACATCTGGCTGCGTTAGGACATCCTTTACTGAAGCAGAGGGCACATAGGCAATTACCTTAGAGTGCAAAATGTAGATTCAGAAAGCTTTTAAAGATTTGATAAGAGCATAAGCCTGTTTTTCGATAATATCATACCTTAGTTCAGCATCCCTTAAGGTTTTGCTGAAAAATGCCACTGGATGCTCTAAATCCTCATCATCTTTCTGCAATAAGATTGCTACAAGGGTGTCACAGGAAGCAAAGGAGAAGATATGGAACTCCTTACTATAGTCTGAGCTGATCAAAGTGGGAGCTTCCATAATAGCTCTTTTGATGGCTTCGAAAGATCTTTTCGCTGCATCAGTCCATTTGACCTCTGATCCCTTTTTTAGCATAGAGGTGATGTGTTTTACCAGTTCTGCAAAATTAGGAATAAACCTCCTTACAAAATTTATTTTGCCTAGAAAGGATTGGATGTCCTTTTTTGATCTTGGAACAGATAGGGTCTGTATTGCTTTCACTCTCTCTAGGGCAATCTTGACACCTGTAGCAGAAACAATGTGTCCTAGAAGCTTGCCTTCTTCTAAAGAAAAATGTGACTTCTTAGGGTTCACTGATATCCCAAACCTTCTGCACTTCAGAAACACTTTCTTCAAATGCTGCAAATGATCCTGATGGCTGCTGGAGTATATTGTTATATCATCCAGTTAGACAAGGACAAACTTATCCTTCTCTCCTACAAACGCTATATCCATGGCTCTCTGAAAGGTGGCCCCAACATTCATCAGTCCAAAAGGCATCTTGGATTACATAAAAGTGCCCCAAGGAGTGGTGAAAGCAGTCTTTTCTTGGTCATCTGGATGTACAAAAACTTGGTTATACCCTGAAAATCCATCTAGGAAAGAAACTTTAGCTCATGAGAGTTTCTGTAGCAAATGTTCCATCTTTGGCAGGGGATAGTTGCCCTTCCTGGAACATTTGTTCAGGTTCCTGAAATCAACACACAGCCTGATTTCTTTGCTTTTCTTCCTCACCACTACCAAGTTGGCTACCCACTTTGAATATCTCAGAGGAACTATGATTTTGGCAGCCAACAACTTCTTGATATCTTTTTCAATCAGAGGGAGGAGCAAAGGATTTATGGGTCTCAGCTTTTACTTGAAAGGAATGGTGTCTTTCTCCAATGGGATCTTATGTTGAATGATATTTTTGTCATAAGTTTTAAGGTCACTGTATTCCCAGGCAAAGACATCAACAAATTGCTTCATTAAGGTGCAGTACTCAGAACTTTGGGCAGCAGACAAATGGGTGGACAGATTTATATACTTTGGATGATCTAGACTCCCTATGTTATGCCTATGGACTGCAGACTGATTTTCTTTTTGGGCAATCTTATGAGGCACATCATTATGGTCAAACAACTTCTCCAAAGGCACTAGCCCTTTAGGTATATGATTGCTAGGCAACTGTACAATACTGTCTTGGCCAATTCTGTTCCTTAGCTGGGGCTAGGGACATTCCTCCAAGGTTTCGTTCTCTTGATCAATTTGCATTTCAGAGAATTCATCAACGACTTGTAGAAACCTATTTACTTCATCATCATCCTCAAAGACTTTACAGTGCTAGACATTACCAGGCAAGGATGGTCTATATTTTAACTAGACTTCATAAGCCAATCTAGGTGGCATGGGAGGGATGAACATGCTAGCAGACACAGCAAGGGAATCAGTGAGCTGATTTTTTACTCTAGGAATATATGAGATACAAAAGATATCAAAAGAGTCTTTGAGTCTCCATACCTCATCTCTGTATGCTTTCAACCTTGGGTGCCTCGCTTGGAATGTTTTGTTCACTTGTTGAATGATGAGATCGGCATCCCCAAACACCTTTATGTCTCTGATTCCCATGTCCTTGGCAGCGTTTAAGCCCAATATCAGAGCCTCATACTCTGCTATATTGTTGGTGACCTGAAAAGTCAGCTTAAAAGACAGATGTGTGCTTTCTTGTTTTGGAGACACCAACACCACTCCTGCTCCTACAGTTTCCTTTGAATAGGCTCCATCGAAGAACATGTCCCAAGGCTTTGTCCCTTCTTCTTCCATGGCCTGGCGTACTTGTTTCTTGAGCTGCACCAAGGCCCTCTGGGATTCTTCAATTTGGAGAATACATGCTCCAAAATCGGTGTCCACAGCGTAAATGGGATGATTAGTGGGATTCTTCTCATCACTGATGATATAGGCCAGTTGGGCTTCCTTGTATAGTCTTCTACTTTCTCCTCCAAAAATTTGGACGGTGGCATAAGACAAGTCATTTTGCAATGTCCCACCCAACCTCTTAATCCACCCTCTGGAAAGTAGCATACCAAACTTAGGGGGGACATCTGCTACCACAATATCCATCATCATGCTTTTCATGGGCAGCTGAGTTAGGGTGATGGTTAGTCTTTGATTAGCCCCAAACATTTCACCTTCCTTGAATCGAAGGAGAACAAGTCATGATAAGGTCTAGTAATATCAAGGCCTAGCTCGTCCATAACAACTTTGGGCATTAGATTATGATTGGCTCCTATATCCAGCAGATAGTTGTGAAGGATTTTGTCATGAATGGCCAGGGAGACATAGAATGATGGGGAATTGCATTAGCGGGTTTAGTCATTGGGCTAAGCACAACTACAGGTTTATCATCTTGTAAATTCACATAGTCATTGGGTGTTTGTGTGGCTTTCAGCTCAAGGGCATCAAGGATGGGCTTCTTAAAGACCTCACTCTTTACAAGTTCTATCAGAGGCACAGATATTTTTAACTTCAGGACTTCTGATTCAAAACTGAAAGGGGAAGGGGACTTGTTGGGGCCTCTTACCTCTTGAGCCGGTGTTTTGAGGATGATGGGATCGACTGTTGGTTGGTTCTACTCGCTGATCTGCTGCTCCGAGGGGACTGTAGTCCTTTGGGCAGGACTCTCTTTGACATTACTCGCTCTTGATCTCAAGTTATATCTCTGCTGGTCTTCAGTCTACAGAACAGCTTCCCTGTCCCACTCTTGACTGGTCTGGTCCCTAAGTAATGACTCCTTGTAGGCAGCTAATGTAAAAAAGGTAGCACTGCCATTATCTTCCATGCAGTGAATCTCATCCTCTTCATCAAACTACTCCTCCTCCATGACTACGTTCTGGAAAGGAGTCTTAACCCTTTGTTCTTTAGTGGCCTCTTTGCCCCTCCGAATGATTTGCAATTGTTCATTTGCTCTTCTCTATGGATTTGGATTTCTAGGAGCAAATGTATTAGAAAGCCTTGTTTTCCCAGAACTCTGCTCAACCTTCAGCTTGGAGATTTCAGTAGCCATTGACTCTATCGTTTTAGTCATTTTGTCTATTTTGGCTTCTGAAGATGAAGAAGAAGAGGAAGACTCATCTCTCTGCCTCCTTTTATCAACAGGTCCTTTGAGTTTCTCTGTAGCCATGATATTGGATTCCACCTCCAAGGCTGCATCTTGCATCTCAGCTAGAGAAGCACATCTCTTCTCTCTTAATAGCAGGCAGAAATCAGAGTCA
The DNA here is from genome assembly GCA_000404065.3 of Pinus taeda. NCBI lineage: Eukaryota > Viridiplantae > Streptophyta > Pinopsida > Pinales > Pinaceae > Pinus > Pinus taeda. The sequence goes on from APFE031021371.1 coordinate 189,027, forward strand.
AAGGCATTGGCATAGGTGAGTTTCGCAGAGGTGGGGGTAGGCTTCACTTCAGCTGGTATCTTGCTATACATACGATTGAATCTTTTATTGAAATCAAACAATAACTCCCCATTTTCCCTTTTTAGGTTACCAAACTTAGTATGATAATAGAGCAGATCTTTCTTATCCCCCCAATGCTTTAAAAACACATCATCTAATGCTTCAATGTCTGCTATAGACCTAGGGGTTAGCACTCTGAACCACTTTCTAGCCTCTCCATCAAGGCTTTGGACAAATACTCTCATCCAAACATCATCTTCACTGATATCTAGGTTATCTGCATAGCTGTGAAAGGACTCGAGATGTTCTTCAGCTGTTACTCCCTCTGTCCCAGTGAACCTAGGCATGTATATTTGATATTGTCTTGCAGGCATGGCATTCAAAGAAATAGGCAGGACCAAGGGTCCATACCTAACAACTATGATTCTTTTCATTTTGGTGGATGCTTGTGGGTATGCCATTACTGTGGTGGATTGAAGAGTGCTGGCAGTCTGAAAGGTAGGGAGTTGAGAAATGACTGACAGGGCTAAAGGAATATGATGGACAGGAGGGGAGGTTTCCTTTGGGCTGAGATCCAAAGGAGGTCCTAAAGAAATGGGAGCTTTATGATTCTCTGAAAATATTTCTTCACTGCTAGTACTAGAGGCTATATTTTCAACATGTAGATGCTCTGTTACAAGCCTTTCTGGCAGAGATACATAATATTGTTTAAGCTTACCTGATCCTGATTCTCCTTTTTGTGATGTCTTTCTCTGCTTGACAATCTTCTCAGGGTCAGGTACTGGGTTAGTTGGTGATTTCTGAGGATTTCTCCGAGTATGCCTCACAAACTAACCCAGAACTGCGATGTGGAGTTCCCAAGAGGTTCGGCCTCCAGTAGAGTCGCCAGATAGATGATTACAACCAAAAATGTGTCCAGACTTTGTCTATCATTGTCTGTGTCGTTCTCCCAGGGAAGCTGAGCTTCAATCTCCTCTCCCCGGCAATGGCGCCAATTATGTTGGGATTCCAAGAAACCCTCCTAGGTTGTAGCTCGAAGATGCCTGGTAACATATAAATTCAACTATTGTTGCAAGTTTTAATGGAAGGAATGATGGTTTGGTTCAAGCCAGATAACCACTTCTACTCTGTTTCACTCCAGACATGCATGAACACCCTCAGACTTACAAGGCTTTAGACCACCAATGCTCACAGTTTAGAAATTAGGTGAATATGGAGAATACTAACTACACCAGCAGATACACAAGACCATGTGATGGCCGGTTGCAACTAGTATAGAAACCTGCAAATCTAGTGTATTAATGCAAAGATAGGATGACAACTCTCCTATTTAGTGATGCATTCAATATTCTAACGCAGAGATAAGATGACAGTTATCTAGTGCTGAACATCAAGAGATCAAGAACACAACATATCAGGTACAAGCTTAGAACAGGGGAAAATGGGGAGTGAGCAGTTAACAACAAAAGAAGCTTGTATTTGCTAAAAATGAAGATGAGACGCTGCAAGTTACAAAGTGTCTACCAGTGATGATAATATCGGTGATATATCGCCGAATATCGAAAATATCGCGATATTTTCGGCGAGCCGAAATATCGCCAAGAAAATATCGCGATATTTTTGGCTCCCGAAAATATCGCGATATTTTCGAGATATCGTTGATATCTCGGCAAAATATCGCGAGACGACTTAAAATATCACCGGGAGTGTTTTTCCGCGGATAGAAAAAGGGAAAATCGTTTTTTTTTCTTCATTTTTGTTTTTGAGTGTTGGAGAAGGAAGGGGAAGAGTTTCGTGGTGGTTGTCAAGGAGAGTTTGAGGATCAAACAACGATCATCACCACCAACTAAGATTTTTTTGTGGATCAAAGATTGAAGAATAGTGAGACAAACTTCATTTCTTCCATTAACAGGTATGTTCTTAAAAACCCCTATGTTAATGATTTTTTTCATAGATTTAGGGCTATGCTTGCTTGCCTCTTTGCCTACCAACATTTTGTTTCTTTGTTTTTTTCCATTTGCTATGATTTTCATGCCCATGAGCCAATGCAAGGGTTTTCTCCATATTTGGACAGCAAGCTTCATTTTTTTTTTCAACTTTCTTATGCACCCTCTTATTGCCATTTTTCATTCACATTGCAAAATGCAAATAATGTAGTAAATTTTTTTTTAAATGAGGTGGTTATTACTTATTATTTTTTGTGTTGGGGGGTTTAATGCCAATTTTTTTTTTTTTTGTGCCCTAGGTTTGAATTAGTTCACTACAAATGTCAAATATGCCAAAAGCCTTGGACCCATTTTGGGAGTATGGGGAGGTTGTTGGTGGGGCAAATCGGGCATATATATCATGCAAATTGTGTGGGACCAAGATGTCAGGAGGGGTTACACGATTGAAATACCATCTGGCTAGACTCTCTACACATGATGCAGATGTAATGCCCTTTATGGTTTCTAGTGCAGAGGTTATACAAAAAGCTCTTGAAGCAATTGCTGAACAAGACAAAAAGAAAGCTGCTAGGCAGAGGCCAATGGTCTCAGATAGATAGCTGCGAGTTTTATTTGTTTTGCAACGTTTGCTACATATAAGTTTATAACTCATGATGATGGAATACTTTTAAAGTTTAATATATGTGATGTTATTTTGTTTGAGTCCTTGATTGGACAATTATCAGGGATTAACAGGATATGTGATGTTATTTTGTTTGAGTCCTTCAATGGACAATTATCAGGGATCAGCGGGATTTGGTATTGACTTTGAAGTTTGATGTATCATTTCTATTTGACATCATATATATCAGTACTTTCTTCATATTTATGTGCCAATGTTTTTAGTTCATGTTGTTATTGCTTTATATGTTTAGAAATCTGAAAAAAAAATGAATATATTATGCATTTTTTATGCTTGCCGATATTTGCCGATATTTTCCCCGATATTGCCAATGAGATGTTTTCTGGACCCTCGCCGATATTTTGCCGATATCGATATTTTGAACGCTGGTGTTTACAGTCTCCAGAAGTTGAACTTTACATCAAATGCCAACCCTGATTACATCTTTCTTTTGGGTATTTATAAGTTTACATTACAATGGCACCTGGCCGTTTAGGTATGGAGGGGTCTTAATTGACCACCAACTGCATTTAGTTGCTTGATGGAGTCTCTGAACGAGGTTGCTTGCTTTACTGTGTAAATCTGATCTGCACAACTGCTGTGCTGTCCTTTAGGCGGTTGGAATGCTCGCAATAGTGAAGTCCATGACTGATAAATTCTGTTATAGTGTCGTGCTATGTCCTTTTCTCCCTTTGGCCATATTTTCTGTTTAATGTGGTTGTTGGGGATCTTAATGTAACTGGTCCTGGCAGAGCTGGTCATCTCCTTCTTCGGGCAACAAAATGGTCATAGGACGTGGGATGCATGGGTAAGTGGACAGTTGGGATGAGGGAGAGAGATGACCGTTAGATCAGGGAGTTGAATGGCGGAGATGGCTCAGCGAAGGCTATCGTTCGAAGTGGGAGCGGGGTGCGTAAAGGTCGTTGGATCTTCAGTGGACAGATCGGACGATCATCGGGTGATGGAGCTGCACGGGCGCTAATGGGTGAGGGTGGTTTACTTGGGCGGTAACGGTTTTCATCGCATCGCTTTCGGGCGCTAAGTGGTAATTGCCCGGGGCCGAGCGATTCCAATCAATGAACGACATGTAGCAGCAGATGAGAGAGAAAAACCGCTCTCATCGTGCACTATCGCTCGATCTACTTGCTCTCGCGATATGTGCGAAGGTTGTCGGATCTGGTGGAGATGATCTGACGGTGGAGAGTGGTAGAGCGGGTCGCCTTTATCGGGTGCGACGGGAGCCGTTGGATCGGCGGGGGGTGATCAACGGCGGGGATGCAACGTGACGAGTTACGAACGCGCTAAGACATATGGTAGGGTTTTATGGGTGCTTTGGGGTTTTGCACTTGGGGCTGAGGCTAAAGGGAATTTTGTCGGGTTTAGAAGGTTCGTTTAGGAAATGAGGAAGATTAAAGGTGAGAGGGGTGAGGGAAAAAGGGAAAAGTGACCAATGTAAGCCCCCTTATGGACACAACCAAATAGATCAGATCTCTTTCCAGCACTAGAAAATCATTGCTGCATAGCAGAGCTAACAGTTTATACTCAGAGAACACTCGGGTGGGTATGTACCTTGAGAGACAATGACTAGGTGTCTATAAGTCATTGGTCTCGCCAACATTGTAGCTCGTGATCTCATGAAGAGATGGAGCTATTAGTCAAGGCCTTGCACTATGACAATGCTGATTAATATGATGCTATAACAGATGGATTGCAAATATGGTTTCTCTTATGTGAATTCTTCAAGATTGAAGCATGGCCAAACACTTTGTAATGTTGTATGAATACCTCCCTAGTTAAGAGGGAGTGTTGAAGGAAATGTAACTAGGTTCGGTCTTCATAGATGTAAATTTGAATTTTGTATTTATTCAAGAAAAGAGAAATTATTTTTATGATATTTATCAATGAGTTTCTTGCTCATTGAATTAGGTCAAGCACATGTTTAAAGTGCTTCTAGGAAGTCAAGAGTCAATGTATTTATGTAAGGCCCTTTGAGGGCATGTTACACTATGTATAAGGTCAAAGGAATACCTCCAAGACAAGTGCAAGTCCTCTCCATGCAGCAATGTCCTCCACAAGAAGTTAACGAAGAAGATAATGAAGATATGGTCAAGTCGATCTAAAGATAGAATGTTGGCCTAGTGTCGGCTTAGAGGAGGGATAGTCCTCTATATATAGAGGTTGTCCACTCCCTCATAAGGACACAACGCAAGCTCTGAAATCAGCAAAGAGATAAGCCGAGAAAAGGAAGGTGAAGCAAGTCTAAAGGGTCTCCAAAAGTGCAGCGAAGGAAGGAGGAAATTCAACGAAGGTAGGTGATTGTTTCTAGGGCTAGAAACAGTCACACGTGCGAAGAAGAGGGCAGATTGCGGATATAACAATGGTAACATTTCAGTGCAAGATTCGTTGGTTTTTGGGCTAGATATTAGGCCTACAAGGCCTCCCAAGACAAGCGAAGAAGTCTCTCTCTCTAGCGTAGGGAAAAGGACCCTAATTCACTAAGGGTACCCTCCACATGTGGGAAAACTAGGGCAGCAAAACATCAATACAGTCATACACCCATATCTCAAGAAGGATCTCGTTTGAAGAAGTCTACTTGAGCAAAGGATAGAAGAGGAACATCTCATCTAGAGGATCACTCAAGGAAGGTCTATCTCTAAGCAAGAAACAAAGGAGGACGAAGTGCTGGGGAGCAAAGTGCCAAAAGGAGGAAGTCTATGTGCCAGGGAACAAAGTGCAGGAAAGAGGAGAGAACTTGACTTGTGCTTGGAGGACATCCTAGTCAAGGGTCTAGGGTTTGGCAATGATCAATAAGAAGCTTCAATAAGAAAAACTTACCAAAGGGTTTTCCTCTCTAAGAGAGAGAGGTTTTGGCCCTGGCAGAGAGCCAACATCTTGTGTTCTTGTTCTTATGTTTTGGTAGCAGTTTGATGAAGTACACACACATGCATTAATAATAAGAAGAAGAAGATTAAGCTAACAAGAAAAAGTAAAAAGACTCCACAAATTGTTATCAAGTCAAAAAGAATCATACTAAACCTAATTGCCCTAGATTCTTCAACAACACTTTCCTTTCGTACTTCATATGTAGCAACATATTCTTCAACCAGATCCTGCTTTCCTTCTTTCAGCAACACCTCAAAATGCATTCTCCAATTTCCTTGTCTCACTCATGGCCTTCACTAAAACTTATGGCTATTAGTCCTGGTCCAGTGCATGACACATGAAGTAGAGAATCATATTTGTCACTCACTCTTAAACAGAGAGAATCTAATTGTTATTGTACAAGGAATATTCTCAACCATCCTCTTATCCTAGGGAGATTTCTTTCATTCAATCTCCCTCTTAATTGAGGGAGATTTTATCCAGACTCCCTCTTAACTAAGGGAGTTCTATGTCTTCTTTACGACATCGGAGAATCTTTCATGGCTTCCATCCTTCTTATCAGAGTCATTCATATATCATGCTTATCACATCAACTTACGATCATCTTCACCAATTTGAAGATGATGTACTTGCATAACTTAGATAGCAAGTACAACTAAAATTATAGAAGCATGAAGTTAGGCATATCAAAATCTTATAACAACGGAAGCATTTAGACTTTATAAACATAATCAACAAGAGCCTATATTTCAATACTTCAACTTCTTGCCCAGGTTTAGTTACAAACCCTAAATCACATTCATAAGATATCAAACTCATTATATCTAGGGTTTCAATATTCCTTCAACGAAAAGTTACCTTATGTAGCGGACCCTAGAATCAAATCAATGAATCTATCAACTTTCAGAATTCATATGTTAGACTCCTTACTAAGATTTCATACATGAGATTCAACAATCAAAACCAATCACAACTTAATCAACATCATGACTAGCATCTACTAGGGTTTGATGTAAATTCTAGATTTCCATCTTCAAATTTTCAGCGATCACTATATAGATTCATAAATTCCAGACGATTATACATACTAGAGAATTTAACTACTACTAGGGTTTTAGCTACTAAACCCATCATCCTAGACCATCAAACTTTGACTAGGGCTTGTTTCCAAACCTTAGGACTCATGACCATTAACACTTAGGTCAACACATATATCTAGGAATTCATTAACATATCATAAGCACATCATATGTCAGACAATATTAATATGTTAATGTTAAAATTGGCAACTAGGGCCAAACTCCATGTGGGTCTTCTTATTCATGGTAGCTGATATTTTTCTTGGATTCCTCTCGTTGAAAGGTGTAGGATTGATCGAAAGATCATCTGATTTGGACATGTATTCATGGAGATATGAATTTATTTGTGTTATGGGACAATTCGTCAAGGTCGGCTAGCAACCAAATTGCCCCCTTCTATCCTCAACATGTTACTATAAAGGGAGGTGGCTTACAAGTCATTTGACACACACCTCTTGTGATCTCTTCCTCTCCACTTGTTTGGGTTTTAGTGGAAGGAAGAGTCCCTAAGAGAATACGTAGCCCTAGAAGGTTTTCCCTAGCCCTAGACATTGTCTAAAGAGGTCTATACGCTGCCATCATCTACATTCATGGAGGATGATTGTTACATTAGAGGAATCTTCGCTGCCCAAAAGAGGCTCTTATATCACAACAAGGAAAGGCTTCAATGCTGGTATGGAGGATCCCTAACGCTGCCCTAATAAAGAACCTAACGTTGTCATGAAAGTGAATCTAACAGTCATGGAGGATCCCTAGTAGGCCCTAACTGTTGGCTTTATTCCACTCTAATTTGTTGGAAAGAAGAGGTCTCTTCGACAAGTCAAATGAGTGTTCTGTACAGCTAAAGGAGGATCCCTTCACGTTGTCCTAAAGTAGACCTTTATACACAGCAAGATATACGCTGCTAATGGATGTTCCAAGAGGAGCCCTAGCTATAGTCTCTCACACAGTTAGATGCAGTCCTAATGAGAGGATATACGAACAGGTCTGTCTCGGCATACTTGTAAAGTAAAGTCGTAGTCAAGAGAGTCCTCGGATGGATGGAGCAGAAAAGAGGCACTGTATTAATATGAATTTTGGCTTAGATTCATTCTTGACATAGTCACAATTTTTGTGATATCAATCTCAACATTTCTGTGTATAAAGCCTTATCTCACAGTATATGGATCTGCCTCCTTGCAACACAGTGATGGGTGCAACACTGTGATGTGTGCAACATGGTGATGGAATCACCTTGGAGAATTAGTTGAAGCAGTATGCCTTCACTTGAGTTCAAAACAACTACCTCATGTGTTATCTTCTTAGTGAAGATCTCTGCTCTTATTTTGACAAGTCAAAATGTTGACTTCTGATGTATATGTGCTATCTCTCTCTCCTGAACTATTGAAGAACATAAGAAGAATTGATCAAGGGTTTCCCCACATTGGGGTTTGTCCCTGGTTGCGCCACATCTTGTGTCCTCTTGTCTTGGCTTGTTTTCTACGATTTATGTTTATGTTCTATATGCATTTTACTATCATGCTAAATGTGATTTCTAATCTGGAATTGATATTGAGGTAGTATGGAAAATTGAAGTAAACTTGCTCTCAGCATAGAACATACCTAAAATTAACATGGTATCAGAGTTGAGGCGAAAACAAAGCCCAAGCAAGAGTGAAAGAGCAATCACCAAAGACAGTTGGACAAAGTCAAAAGGATCAATGTGTTCCTCGTCCCACTTCAAATTCACCAAGGGTGAAGTCGAAGCAAAGAAGATTATCAGAGTGGCGTAGCGGAAGCATCTGGTGGCCTACCTACAGGTCACTTTAATGGGAAGTCAGGATCTGAGAATGGAAGGAAAGGCAGATGCCTTGCTTGCAATAAGTTTGGCCATTATGCGAGGAAGTGTCCAAATAGAAGGGACACATCATTTGATGATGATAACAATCATTCCAGGGGCATTTTCAATGATAGGAGGAATGACAAGTACAATAGAAAAGGAGAAGGTAATGCAGGTCATCAAGGAAATGGCCATCTCTTCAAGAAAGCAAGGATCTCTAGGTATGAAGAATCTAATGTTGTTTCAGATAAGCAAAAGGAGATCAACCCTCTTCACTACCTCTCCTCCGGACACTTTGAAAAAGTGGTATATTGATAGTGGTGCTTCAAGGCACTTCATCGGGTATAAGGAAGCTCTCTCTAATTTGATAGAGAAGGAGACAATCATGGAGATTATTCTTGGAGACGATGCCACTTATCCCAGGAAGGGTGTAGGGGATGTTACCCCTCAATTGAATGAGAGTAGCACGATTCATTTACGAGAAGTTCTTTATGTACCTGATCTCAAGAAGAACCTAATGTCCATTTCAGCAGTGGAAGTCAAAGGTTTCAAGGTGGCATTCATCGATGGAAAGGTACATGTGTGGATAAGGAATTTTTAAAGATGCTTTTGAGTTCAGGGTTGGCAATTTGTATCAAGTTGTAGGAAGTCCATTGGGGACCATGTCGGTTGACCCATATCTTCTATAGCACTGGAGGTCTGCTCATTGTGGGGCCCTACCCGATGTGAGACATATGATGACAAGGATGCCTGAATTCTAGAAGAGCATGAAGGTACATGCCTGAGATGCACCAAAGGAAATCTTACAAAGGGGACCATTCCCCTCATGTAATAGCAAGACCTCAGTTGTAGAACAACTCGAGGGGTTTGAGATTCATGATCGGGAATCTCATGTATGTAGGTGAAGGAAAGCTCTCTATGATTTAAAACAAGCACCTCGAGCTTGGTATGAGAGGATTGACAACTGTCTGATGAAGTTGAGATTCACTAGGAGTGAAGCCAATCCAAACCATTGCTTTAAGGTTGTGGATGATAGACCTCTCATACTGGTACTTTATGTGGATGATCTCTTTTTGGCAGGTACAAACCCTCTCATTTAGAAAAGTAAGAGGGAGTTGGATTCCGGATTTGAAATGGTGAACTGCAAGCCCGTGACTACCTCGATGAAGCCTAACTTTAAGAAGTTATGTGGTAGTGATGCGGGACCTGATTTGGGAGACGCCTCTGAGTTTCATAAACTCATACTAGCATTGATGTTCTTGGTGAACTCCCGTTCGGATATATGTTTTGCAGTTATCATGTTGAGCTCATGGCAGCTGATATTTTTCTTGGATACCTCTCGTTGAGAGGTGTGGGATGGATCTAAAGATCATTTGATTCCGACATGTATTCATGGAGATACAAATTTATTTGTGTTATGGGACAATTCGTCAAGGTCGGCCAACAACCAAATTGCCCCCATCTATCCTCAACGTGTTACTATAAAAGGAGGTGCCTTACAAGTCATTTGACACACACCTCTTGTGATCTCTTCCTCTCCACTTGTTTGGGTTTTAGTGGAAGGAAGAGTCCCTAAGAGAATACACAGCCCTAGAAGGTTTTCCCTAGCCCTAGACGCTGTCTAAAGAGATCTATACACTGGCCTCATCTACATTCATAGAGGACGATTTTTACATTAGAGGAATCTTCGCTGCCCAAAAGGAGGCTCTTATATCACAGCAAGGAAAGGCTTCAACGTTGGTATGGAGGAGCCCTAACGCTGCCCTAATAAAGAACCTAACGTTGTCATGAAAGTGAACCTAACACAGTCATGGAAGAAGGTTTAACGCAGGTCCTAACTGCTGGCCTTATTCCACTCTAATTTGCTGGAAAGAAGAGGTCTCTTCCACAAGTCAAATGAGGTTTCTATACAACTAGAGGAGGATTCCTTCACGCTGTCCTAAAGGAGACCTTTATATGTAGCAATATACGTTGCCAATGGATGCTCCAAAAGGAGCCCTAGTTGTAGTCTCTCACACAGTTAGACGCAGTCCTAATGAGAGGATACACGAACATGTCTGTCTCGGCATACCTGTAAAGTAAAGTCATAGTCAAGATAGTCCTTGGATGGATGGAGCAGAAATGAGGCATTGTATTAATATGAATTTTGGGTTAGATTTATTCTTGACATAGTCACAATTTCTATGATATCAATCTTAGCATTTTTGTGTATAAAGCCTTATCTCACAGTATATGGATCTGCCTCCTTGCAATATTAATATGTATATCAGTGATATCACAATAGATCTCAGTATATATATATGTGTGTGTGTGTGTGTATCTGTGTTGGTTTGTAAAGTCACTGTCCTTATGTCATTGTCCATCTCAGTGCAATGAGACGAAACAATATTGCAGTGTGCAACATGTAGGTGACAACGTGATGATGAGTGCAACACAGTGAAGTGCAACATGACAGTGGTGCAGCATAATGATGATGAATGGTGTAGCATAGTGCAACATGACAATGGTGCAACATAATGATGATGAATGGTGCAGCATAGACCAACACAGTGATGGGTGCAACTCAGTGATGGGAGCAGCACAATGATGAGAACAACTCAGTGATGGGTGCAACATGGTGATGGAATCACCTTGGAGAATCAGTTGAAGCAGTATGCCTTGCTACCTCATGTGTTATTTTCTTAGTGAAGATCTCTGCTCTTATTTTGACAAGTCAAAATGTTGACTTCTGATGTATATGTACTATCTCTCTCTGCTGAACTATTGAAGAACATAAGAAGAATTGATCAAGGGTTTCCCTACATTGGGGTTTGTTCTTGGTTGGCGCCACATCTTGTGTCCTCTTGTCTTGGCTTGTTTTCTGCGATTTATGTTTATGTTCTATCTGCATTTTACTATCATGCTAAATGTCATTGCTAATCTGGAATTGATATTGAGCTAATATGGAAAATTGAAGTAAATTTGCTCTCAGCATAGAACATACCTAAAATTAACAATTAAACATATACCGACTAAGAATAGGTTAGGGTTTCAACCAAATGAACAAATACCTAGGTTTCATTCCTAGGACTCTAAATACATAACAAGGGTTTTGCTTATAGACCCAACCAAACCCTAAAGATCTAGGGTTTCATAACATAGCAAAGCAAACCCTACTATTCCAAAATTTCAAAGGTTTGGGATCTTAGACAAACATCATTCAACCCTAACAAGTTAAGATTTCATGATCATACCGAAATCCCAAATATGACATCATCAACAAAAACTTCAAATAGCATTTCACAATAACCCTATGCAGTTTTAGGGTTTCAGACATTGACATACCCTTAGGTTAGGGTTTTCCAGAGAACCTATTTAGGGTTCTATAAAGTCAATTAAGAATATAAGGGGGGGTAGATTTATCAAGGGATGAATCACCCAAAACAAGAATCATTATGATTCAAGATAGCTATACATAACGATGTTGGTAATGTAATGCAAACTTCAAAAATAAAATGACCATACTTTTAAGAGAATCTTGTAAGGTGTATAGTTTGAGACATACCGGGAGATGTTCCTTGGAAAACCTAGTAAGGATTCCTTGAAGTGTTCTCTTTGTATTAAACCATCATCTTTTATACCTGTATACATACTTACAAGCACAACATGTGATACCAAGGACATAATTTAATTTCTTAAGTTAGATCTTCATAATCATGGAGGAGGGAATCTTATGATAAGCTGTTCATTCTTTCAAACATCAGTAGGACCCTTTTATTTGACATCCTAGATTACATGTGAACCCTAGAAGATAAGGATGTAAGTCATCTAGGGATTACAACCTTTATCCTAGTCTAGGCTATAAGCAAGAAACATTTAATATTAGTTATATTGCAAAACTCATGAACATACGTACCTTATTATTACATACCTCTAATTTGATAACTTATTAGACTTGTTGTAGTAACAATACTTACTTGGTTCCTTGTACTCAAATCCTCAAAGAGTCCTTTCTCCAAGTTGGTTCCTTGGACTATCAATTTTACTTTCCATAGGATAGACTTCTGATTCTTTATATGATGACACAGTTCATTAAGGTGCCTTATACTTTGGTTCTTCGGTCCTGTGATGACTGAGTTTTCTTTACTGTAATAAATCGAAATTTCTCACTATTTCGATCTTATATATATCATAGCAATGCTTCAGTGCTTTAGCCATGCACCATTGAGTCCAAAATATCTTTTATAACATGGCTGTGATTTATACCGAATACCTTCATTGTGATAATACTTCACTGTGATGTTACCAAATCTCCTTACAGTGATATATCACCGAGAGTATTCACTGTAATGCGAGTTTTGTGGTCATTGAAATCATTTCTGTACTATATAGCGAAGTGGTATCTTCATTAAACTGTGCCATCACCGAAATACTAAGAACCCACTCTCTAGAAAAATCCGAACTGTCTCACTGTCTAGGTACCGAAAATCTCTCTTTGTGGCAGCACTGAAATATCACTATGTTGTCACCTTGAGGGATCTTGATTTAATTGTCACAATCTTTAAGACAACTGCAAACATAACTTCTTACTGAGAATGCTTTAAAGTGTTCTTCAAACTGACTTTGACCTTGACCATAGCTCCAATACCACGTTGGGAAATCCATAGAGGTGGCAGTTAAATGATTTTCATTATTAATGACATTATCTTGTGATGTTTTTATTATTATTAGTTCTTTCGATTTATCTTTTCTTATCATCAAGGTTAATGCCAAGCAACAAATAAAAGAGTACACAAGATGTAGGCACGCTGCCAGGGCAAAACCCCCCTCGAGGGGAAAACCCAGTCACAAATTCTTCCTTCAGTAGATGTAAAAGATGAGACGACCAAGCCCCTTACAATCTAGACTCAAGACTACCTCCATCAAGTCATCCTTCTTCCTTTCACTGTGTTATCATCGAATACTTGACATTGAGCTTTCACTGGGACATCATCACTGCAATATCTCTGAGACCTTGTCTTTGTAATAGCAATGAGAGACTTTATTTATGTGGTGGAACCAAGGTCTTCCCACTGCAATAACACTGATCCCTTCTCACTGTGGTGGCACCAATCCTTCCATACTGAGGTAGCACTGAACCTACCATACCGTGGTTACACTAAGACAATATTTGCATCGAAATTGTAGTATAGTAGTAGCATCAAAATGTGGGAGCACCGAATTGTGGTAGCAACGAGATTATAATGGCACCGAAATTGTAATAGCCCCAAACTATGGTCACTGTAATTTCGCATGTCTTTAGCAAAATTATCTCTATGATTTAACCTGAGCTTCTGTGATTACACCGAGATCCTCCTTGTACCCTGTCCGAGCTCCTATTCAAAACACCCAAATATTTCCTCTGAAGTTCTTATGGGAGATTTTCAGTAGTGGTTATGCGAAGTCCTCATCCTGGTATATATAGTTGCTGCCAACTTGAAATGAGCCGACATGAATATATGAAGAGGTTTGTCTTTGTATTTAGGCAGACATGATTTATTTGAGGTAGGTCGACTTGATGAGAATTATTTCAACAACAAGGAGACTTTGACTTGATGGAGGAGTCTTCACAAATTGACTTTGACAATAACCTAAAGCCTACAGTGGAGGCTTGACCTATACATTTGACCCAAGCATGAAGCCCATGCTTTAATAAGTCAATTCAAAAATAATAAAAATTCTTTTTGTTTTTCTTTTGACAAATATATTACATTTGTCTCAAGTACAATAATGAAGACCGAACCTAGTTACATTCTCCAACACCACCAACAATTGCGCCTTCCAATCATGGCAAATGCTCATGAGTGAAAGTGTCACAAGCCTCCTGGATAATGCATCTGCTACTACATTGTGCTTGCCCTTGACATATTCAATATCGAAGTTGAAAGCCTGCACCTTGCTGACCCACCTCTGCTGCCTATCACTGAGGCCTTGATACGCCATAAAATGGCAAAGACTATTGTGATCTATTTTCACTCGAAATTTGTTGCCCACCAGATACCGTTGGAATTTGGCCAATGCATGCATGATGGCCAACATCTCCTTGTCGTAAATATAATATGACCTCTCATGCGGAAGGAGTTTCTGGCTCTCAAAAGCGACGGGGTGTCCATTCTGAGACAATACTGTGCCAACCCCATGTCTTGATGCATCGCACTCCAATGTGAACCACTATGTGAAATTTGGGAGTGCCAAAACTATGCAACTACTCGTCACCTCCTTGAGGTGATCAAATGTCGACTGTGCTTTGTCTGTCCATGCAAAAGCCCCCTTCTTCGTCAGATCTGTAAGGGGAGTCGCTAGCTGTGAAAATCCCTTTACGAACTTCTTGTAGTAGGTGCATATGCTTATGAATCCCTTTGACTTGGTCACAATTTAGGGCTCATGCCAATCCCGAATGACCTTGATGTTCTCCTCATGCCCCTCACCCCATCTGCGCCAATGATATGCCCCAAGTAGAGAATCTCTGTCAGCCCAAACTCACACTTGGACAACCTGGTATAGAATTGTTCCTCCTATAAGATGGGCAACACCATCTTCAAGTGTTGCAAATGCTCCTCCCACATCTGGCTGTAAATCAAGATATCATCGAAGAACACCAATACAAACTTTCGCAACTACCCACGGAATACATGATTCATGCATGAATGAAAGGTGGCAGGTGCATTGGTCAACCCAAAGGGCATGACCAAAAACTCAAAATGCCCATAGTGGCACCTGAAAGTCGTCTTGGGGATGTCCTGATCCCTCACCTTGATTTGGTGGTACCTCGAGCGCAAATCTATCTTAGAGAATTACTTGGCTCCTCTAAGCTTATCCATCAACTCATCAATGCGTGGAATGGGGTAGTGGTTCTTCAAGGTCTTCTTGTTGAGCACCTTGTAATCAATGCACATGCGCAAAGTCCCATCTTTATTATTCACTAGAACAGCTGATGAAGCAAAGGGACTAGAACTCGGCCTAATGTGCCCCAATGCCAACAATTCCTTAATGGAACGCTCAATGTCGTCCTTGTAGGCCTTGGGACTCCTATAAGGAGTCGTGATAATTGCCTGCACCCTAGGCTCCAACTCAATGGTGTGATCAAATCCCTTGTCAGGTGGCTTCCTGGTGATATGTCCCCAAACACTACCGAGTATTTGTCCAAGATGGCCTGTATGTGTAGGTGAGGTGGCTTGGGTTGTCCCCAACCTCCAAAATCCTCATCTCCACTGCCCATGCTATGTTCCCATGCCTTAAGTCAACCTCCATCCTGTGCGTTGAAACTGTCTGTCGAGGATAAAATGCATGCTCCGAAGAATTACCAGTGTGCCATTCGACCTTGTGAACTCCATCTCCAGTTTCCTCCAATCAGTGGTGACCTGGCCGAGGGAGTAGAGCCACTGGACACCCATCACCACGTTGGTGTCCGACACATCCACAACAAAGAAATGATCTGTCACCGAGTAGTTCCCCATGGTCACTGTCAAAGCGGGGACATATCGGGTGCACTGCATAGTCCTGTCTCGTGGCACTAGAACCGAGAACCCCTTGAACTCCTCTGTAGTGATGCCCCGCCTCTGAACCATATGGGCATAAATGAAATTGTGGGTGGCCCCACTATATACCAAAACCGAGACACGTTGTCCCTGCACTGTGCCTCAGATCCTCAAAGTAAAAAATTTGGGAATTCCACGCAAAGAAGCAAGGACTCCCCCAGATGGTGCGTAAGGTGCTCCCCCAGGTGGTGGTGGTGGTGATGGTCCCCTCTTTGCCTGACCCTCATTGTCTCCCTCGCCAAACTCCAACTCCCCATCATCCCCTGATCACTATCCAAGAAGACCTCGATATAGTGGGCCTTTCTTCTTGTTGTGCATCTGTGGCTTGGTGCCCATGGCTCCTGACAAGTTAAACATAGTTTCCTCCTCCAGAGGTCTCTCCTGGTCTCCTCATCTAACTGCCCACGCCCTTAGGTTGCTCACTGTGGTGGGGGCCTAGTGTCACTCCCCTTCTATGGGTAGAGAGTCCGTGATGGAATGGGTGCCCTAGTCTTGGGGATTGTCCCCTGCAAGTCTTTGGCACAATTCACAGCCTCCTGTAAGGTAGAGGGCATGCAAGACTTCACCAGTCCATGTAATGGCTCAAGTAGCCCCTCTATGAATGTGTACACTCTCTTGGCATTGGACAAGTCTAGTACCATAACTGAAACCTTAAAAAACTCTGATATGTAATGCTTAGGGTGGCCAATTTGTCTAAGTTAGGTCAACTCCCTGAAGTGAGCCTCCGGGTCCCTCCTATCAAAACGCTCCACTGCTCTCTGTGTGAAGTCCTCATAATAGGTCACGCTGGCATGCCCCAATATGGACAAGCCATGAAACCACCACTCGTGTGCTTCTCCCTCCAAGTGCAAGGTAGCCATTTTGATGGCATCCACCTCTGTCATCCGATTAAGCTGGAAATAAGGATCCAACTTCTCCACCCAAGCTTGAGATGTACACTTGGCAAAGCCATCATATGTGAGGAAGTACATCCTCCCAATAGTACGTTGCAACTCTGAGTTCTGTGTGCTCGGTCCCCCATTGTACCTGCCCTTCTCATTCTGTTTGAGCTAGCAATAATCTTTGAACGACAAAGCTTCTTTGAAATCTTCTCCCATTGATTGCCACTTCCTGAAGAAATCTCCCATGGGCATCTGGTCATTTAACCCTCCTTGTTCACTAGGCGTTGATGGTAAAAAGGTAAGCAACATGGTTCTGGTTGGCCCACTGAAAGATGGTGGGTGAGTGGATGGTGAAGGGTGGTCATACTGTTGAGAGGCCCTTGAAGTCTCTCCAAATAGGAACTCACGATGAATGCTCTTGCCCCTATTCTGTTGTTTGATCTCCTCCAACATCTCCTTCCGCCCCTTAGCTAATCCATTTAGGGCCTTCAAGAGGCTACCAAATGATGCTTCCTCCTTACTCTTTGGCTCCCCCATATTTTCTACTAATATTGCCTTCCCACGTGCCTCTTTATTAGGTTTAATGTCCAACTCCCTTTCCCTGCTCCTATACCTATGTCTCTGGTACGTTCTGCCTATCCTCCTCGTTCATAGGAAAGTTCCCCCATAACTGAGCCAATACCAGAGCTTTGATACAATTGTAATGTTCCTAATTAGGAAAAACAATGAAATGTAAAGCAAAACAACACATGCAACACAAAATTTTAAACATTCAGTGAACACCCATGTAAACACTAGAAATGACAACGAACTGAGCCATTTTATTAAGAAATTGGAGCAATAGTACAATAGTGTGGAAGGAGTGCACCTGTACTTGCCTCAATGGCAAGCTTGACAAAATCCAGGTGATAAAATAGCAAGCCCAGATGATAGAATAAGCTTCTACAATGATGCCCTGTGTTGCCCCAAAAAACTGCACTATTTGCTAAAAAAAACTGCTGAAAACCCCACTTCCAGTGCTCAAAAAATTCTATAAAATTAACCCCGAGGTCCTAACAAATAACCCACCAAAACCCATAAAGGGTTTGGTCTAGTTCTAACCCCCAAAATTCGGCCCCAAATACCATGTCCTCCTCCAGCAGCTGGGAAATACGGCCTGCTTGCAAACTCCTAGAAAAATCCCTCCAATCACTCTCAAAATGCTGGGTTATCCTTCCCCGAGGTTCTCCTTATTTCTTCCGACAAAACCCAGCTCCAAAACTCGTCCCACAAACTCCCACGTGTGCCCAATTAGTAACTTCTGCGCTGGCCTTGGATGCTCCAAATTGTGCTTCCTTCAAGCATCATTCTCTTGCTCCCAAACTCCTCCAAAAAGCTGATATCCCATTGAAGCTCCTATGCCAAAATTCTCCCAACAATTGCTGCCCGGAAGACCACCGAAATGACCCAAGTGTATCCTCTCATGCATCCTCCTCGAATACACACTAGCTGAGTGAGTAACTGAGTGTTTTGCTTCGAATCCTTCCAACGCCTTTCCAAAGTGGTACAATTTGACCTCCCTAAGGTGGCACTCGAAGTACCCTGAAGAAAGGGTGAGTTCTTTGGTTGGAAAAATCAGTGTTGAACAACAAAGTGACTTGGCTAAGTAGCTTGAGCAACAAGAGTAAGTTCAATTGGCAAAAGACCCAAAATGAGGCTGAGCTTCTACTATTTATAATTTGTGAGCTTCTCTATCCCACATGGGCCCCTCCATCAAGCGCTTCCACCTCCCTTCCTTGGCTATTCGAATTTCTCCCTTGGCAAGTGTGTTTTTCCTTGTGTGTGTGGTCTCCACGCTCCACTAACCAAACATTTCGGCCTCCCTTTTTCTCCTAAGTCTTTCTCCCAAAATTTTGTGGGTCCCATGGTCACCAAAAATGTCAAAATTGTGGAAAAATAAACTTGAGACAAATTAATTTAGGAAGGGACATTGCATTTTATGTGGCAAACTTAATGCATTTATTTAACAATTTGTTTCTTTGGAGCACATTGCCACATTGTGTGATGTCAACTTATGCTTATTTGTTACTTTATTTATTGGTCACACATTTTGAAACAATTTACTTTGAAGCAATTTGCAATTTAGCAATCATTTCATTTACTTGCAAGCAAACTATTTCCATTGCAAACTTTATTTGGAACTTGTGAGCAGTGTTGTGAAAATCGCGATTTTTTCCCCTTGGCGATTAAATCGCGCTTTTTAAGGGAAAAAATCGCGGTAAATTTTTTTTTCCCGATTTTTTGAAAAAATCGCGATTTTTTCGAAAAAATCGCGATTTTTTGCCAAAAAAGCGGCAGGGTGCGGGGCAGCGGGTTTATATGAAAAAATTAGAATTTTTTTTGCCCATTTGGACAGCGCGCGGGTTAGGAAGAGCTCTGAGCTGGGAGAGAGGGTTTGGAGGGCGATTTCGCCGATTCAAAGGGTCTACGCTCACCATTTCGAGAGGAGATTGCCATTTTCACCGTAGAAACGGTATGTAGGTTGATTTTTTTTAGTTTTCATTGTTTCAAAACAATGTTTTTCTATGTTTTTAATTTTTTTTTGTTGAAAAACTTCATATGGGCACCATTTTTTGTTTGTTTTCATTGTGTTTAAAGAATTGTTTGTATTTCTTCATTGATTTGAGATGGGTAGCTTGGTATGGCTATGGGAACCAATTTTTTGTTTTTTGTTTTCATGTTTTTTAAACATTGTTTATGTTTTTTCATTGTTTTTGGCATTTGCTTGCCATTTGGTTGGGTAACTTGGGTTTGGAAGTTTGGATTCTATCATTCTAGATATTTGTAACTTGTAATTTTGTAAATGGCAAATGCTAAATTGTAATCCTAAATTCATATTTCCTAATCCTTATTAATTTTAATTTTTTCCCATAGGTTTGCAACTTCAAAGTTAAAAAACAAACATGCCAAGGAAATTGGATCCTTTCTGGAATTATGGTGAGCCTACAAGTCCGAATGATAGACAAAACTTGAATTGCAAGTTGTGTGGAAAGGAAATACACGGGGGGGTGTATAGGTTGAAGTTTCACCTTGCACGAATCCCTGGACGTGATGTGACACCTTGTCCAAATACAACTGCTGAACTTATCCTACAAGCCACGAGAGCACTGGAAGAATTAGAGCAGACTAGAGAGGCCAAAGAAGAAGTGAAAAGGAAACTAAAAAGGTCAGCTGAAGGAAGTGGTGCTGGTTCTACTGCAGCATCAATCAATCCGATAGCTGCATCATCATTTTTTGTTCCTCGAACCACACCTGTTCACAGCCATCTATTGGTTCAATGCTAAAAAGAAACGAAAAAGAAAAAGCTGACAACTTGCTAGCAAAATTTCTCCTTTGGAGTGATATTCCTTTCAGCGTCGTAAGGAATAATCCTTTTTTCCAACCTGCTGTT
>APFE031021374.1:0-49953 GCA_000404065.3 Pinus taeda
GGGATCGTACCGAGGGGGTCTACAATACATCATCATTATGCGAGTGAAAAAACATAGATGCCTTTTTACAGCGACTGAATCACCACTCGAGAACTTAGGTAATTTAGAGATGGCCACTTCCAGAATGTCATGGAGGTCATCAAAATGACATGGTCTAAACGAATAATCCATGATGAATAACAAGGGACCAAATGGATGATAGAACGAGATTTCTGATCAAGAAAATTAACAAATGAAAGAAGTGGAGTCGCCACTTGAACAATAAATCTGATTCTAAGATCTAAAAGGGTACCAGCAAGCAGGTATGAGGAAGGCTTCTTGTCTGGGAAAAAAAAATGAGAAAATGGAGTCGCCACCCAAACAAGAAACAAAACCGAAGAGATGCTGTTGATGTGTGATGAAAAGATGCCAAAATATGAAATCTGCCAGCTCAAATGAGGGATGAGAAAGATGAAAGAATGATGAGAGATGAATGTCGTTGAAACGCCAAGGACAGAAAAACTCTATCCCCGGCAACGACGCCAAAAAATGTTGTCGCGCGGATTGGCACGACAACGCTCAGACCGGGGGCTGTCACTCTGATCCCCGATCCCTCCGTTTAAGCCTGTCTCCCGCGGCTAAGGGGGGTAGACCCTAAGAGATGATGAAGACCAACTGTCGACCAGTTGGTTGGGAGACACGAGACACGATTAAGATAAGCACTAAAATGATTTGATTAGTTAGCAGACTAGTGCCTTGAGAGATCATTATTAAGCTGATTACTTGCTAGATGATTATAGAAACATGAAACGTGAACAACAATCATTTGTCACCAGCTAGGTCACAGTGCTCTTTGAATGACCCAAATGATATCCAGCAATTGAAGATTTAAAAAAGATGAATGGTTCAAACCACTACGAGTTATAAACCATTAGCTAGATATCATATTCGGTATCTCGACTTGAAAACTTCAGATCTCAGCGTAAAAGCTATAACATGAAAAAACTGAATCTGGCAACAAAAATAATTTTTTATTTTATATTTTTTCATGATGAAGACAAATGCTTTAAATGAAAGGAGAAAATTTGTTTTAACTTTTCAAAATAGAAACTAAGCTAAGGGCTCCAGAAACTCCCTCTTGAGTAAATCTTTTTGGTGTCTTATGAGCTTGCTGGCTTGAACATCTTGTGGGACCCTTGGTATCCTTGGAGGTGACTATTCTCGCCGAAGAAGTCCTCGCCCTCCAACAGAGCTGGCAACCTGTCCCTTGAAAACACAGAAAACACTTGCAAACGAATTGTTAGTGCAAAAAGAAACTTGGCATATAGAGACCAAGTTGAGCTTGTCATTCAACCGAGAATGGACAAGCTACAACAAGTGTACAAGATATACCAAGTCCAGAAGAGATTTGAGATAACTGCAAATCTCTCCTCCCTAGACAATAGTGCCTTCAGGCAAAATGAAAAACAACTAGATAGCAAATGAAAATCACATGAATATTAAACGACACAGGTATACCTCATGTACCAAGGCATGCACCACAAGAGAAGCTGGTAACCTCAAAGACTTTTATTTATTAATGTGAATGCTGAGTACAAAATCTGGCAGAGTCTCCGCCAGCCCAATAGCTCGTTCTATCATTATACAATAAGAGCCCAAGGCTCATATAAATAGGAAAATGGGAGACAATCCCAAGGCAAATTCCGATGACAAGTGGGAATCAGGTGAAGATCCCAATGAAGCAAGAAGAATGACAAGTGGCTGCTATGAATGCTTGTGATCCTGGAGATAACTGCTGATATCCTGGATTGGCTGCCTTTGACCAACGTTTAAACTGCTGTATAAATAAAATCTGAACTGTAGATTGTAGCTGCCAACGGACTGTTCTGTTTATAATTGATTGGGTGATATGCTGAGTGGGCACGTGACTGCTGTTTAACCACCGTAAATTGCTGTATATGATGTCCACGTTTATTTGCTGAACAAATCTGCGTTGAATGCTGATAGCTGCCCACCTTAACTGCTGTCTAACTAACTGTGTAAATTGCCATGTCAACTTGCTGTTTAAAACTGCGTACGAACTGCCCACTTAACTGCTGATTAATGCTGTGTATGACTGTGAGTGGGCCAGCGTTACATACCCGTTGACTGCCCACGTTGATGCTGGAGATAATGCTGAGTCAGCTCATGTTAAACTGTTGTCCACGTTGAGTTAAATGTATTGGCTATGAGTGGGTTAAATACTGCTGTTGTATATACGTTAAACTGCTGAGCCTGATTTACGGAGTAGGCTGCCACGTCAACCGTTGTATATACCTTTGCACAAACCACGTAAAACATGCTGACCCTCAACGTTGAATATGTTGTCCATATAGACTGTGCTGCCCACGTATTTTTCTATAGTTGACTGGGTAAACTATTTTTTGACTTGCTGAATAAGCCAGCGTGGAAGCCGTACGGACTGTGTACGGAATTATTTTGGCTGCTTGAGTCATACGTAGAGCATATGGATGGCTGAGTATGGGGTCCATACCCACTCACTAAATTTAATACATTTTTTTTTATTTTATCAACCTTTGAAATTTAATCAAAGAAAAATTTAAAAATTTCATTGCCTTATGAACTCAACGTGGGTCCCTTTGACTTTGACTTTTTGTTGACTTTCTTTTACTTTGACTTTCTGCTGAAACTTTGACTTGAGGTGGGCCCCACATTGCTTGCCACATCACCCTTGATCATCTGCTTGACTTCCATGTCAAAATTTGACTTATTTTGACTTTGGAAATTTTTTTAAATTTTTCCAATTATTCATTTTTTTGAATTTTTTCTTCATTTTTTGCCACTGTCACTGGAAAAATCGCCTTTTGAGGGACTCTGAGTCATTTTTTTGACCCCCAAAGTAGGCTTTAGGAAAATGCTGGGCCTCTGAGGATGAATTTTGACTGGTCATACGCCCTAGACATTTCCTAAGGCCACTTATTTATGCCTTTACATAAAAAATAATTAAAAAATCCCGTTTTGCGGGAAATTTTTAACTATTAAAAAATCCTACTTAGACCTAGCCAAATTCCACGAAACTTTTCGTGTGATCTAGTATGGTAATATACATCGACCCTAGACACTAAGATGTGTCAGGGGCTCAATCTTCAAACTGTCACCTCGGCTTCGGGGTGTGCACGAGTGAAAAAATCCAGAAAATTATCCACCTCTAAAAAAGAAGGGAAAAGAAGGGATAATTAACTGGATAAAAAAAACACTCCAAGGTGTACTCGTTTGCTGATCGAGTCCCACATCCTAGGCCTGTTACAAATTCAAGAAACATCATACTAGCATCACTTATTACAATTCCCCGTAGGGTGTGGAATCTGGGTACAAAGAAGAAAGATGATGAGAAGATAGAAGGAGAGTTAAAAAAACTCTGTTCACTGATGACATCTGATGGTACAAGTGTCCTCTGGATCATCCTTGGGCATGGAGTCGTCACGTGATCATCAGGTGCTACTCCAGTAGTCAACAGGTACTAATCTAACTATGGGTGAAACTTCTAGAAGAAGACGAAGATCGAGTCCAAATGATTTGAGCCATTGATTAGAATGTAATCTAGGTCATTGGTTCTCAATTGGAGGATTATAAGGACTTCGATGGGCATTTGGAAGACATACCAGGCAGATACTCAGTTACCCGAGTAAAATCGATTTTTTCATCGGTCGAAGTTCGGTGAGAGGAAATCGATTCAGAGGGAGAGTTGCAGGTGAGTAAGACAGAGAGGGTAGTAGCATCAATTGTGAGTGCAAGAGAAGAGAAGGGACATCGCAGAGGGACAACACAGAGGCTGATGTAGTCCTCACACAGTGAGACGCAGAGGGGGCAGCAGGTCCTCTCTAGGATCAGAATCTCGTTGGGAAGTGTGAGAGAACTGTCAGTAAGTTTCTCACAAAGATTCCTCTTCGATTCTGTTGGTTGTATCTTGTACATGATATTTTTGTTGAAGATTAATAAAGAAACCCTCATCTGCTGCACCGATTTTCCCGCATTGTGTTTTTGCAGGGACAATTGTCCAAAAATAACTGTCATTATGATTATACTTGTGCTAGTATTTTTCCTTGCATTTACTTTTCACATTATTTTTAATTATGAAGGTTGCAGTAGAATTTATTTCAATATTTGCTATAGAAACACTGTGAATAACTTATTTCTAAATTAATAAGTAGAAGAAATAATATCAATCACTGCAGGTGGATTTCTATCTAGAAATTTTCACAGTTGGATGTAATGTAAATGTTCGTCCCAAATTTTAGGATGCTTACCACAACATCCTCGAAGGAGATGCACTACTGTCCTGTTACTACTTCTATCTGAATGTCGGTTTGTGGATGAAATGTTGTGCTCTTCTTCAACTTTGTGTCCATGAGTTCCCATAAAATTGACCAAAACTTTACGATAAATCGAGAATATCGATTAGAAATAATCGAAGTAGGTAGCCCAAAATAAACCCATACATTTTGGAAGAACAACTTTGCGGTCTGTTCAACTGTAACTTATTTCTTACATGGCATCAACACATACATTTTGCTAAAACGATCGACTACAACATATAAATAATCGTGGCCTTTCCTAGAAATTGTAGCCCCCCAACAAAATCCATAGAAATAATATCCCAAGGACAAGAAGGGATAGGAAATGGAGTGTACAAACCCAATTTCCTATTGCTTGGCTTGCTAGTAGTGCACATAGAACATCCTTTTACATATCTTGATACAGTTTCATTCATGCGAGGCCAATAACGATACCTCTGTAACTGAGCACTACACCAAAGTGACCAACAATAAGAAAAGTGTGGGCTTCCCTTACGACATTGACTCTTTCACCCTGTGGAACACATAACTTGCCAAGATGAAATAACTTGTTATGAACATGATAATCCAACTCTTCAACATGATTTCCTTGACTCAAAGTTGCATAAACATCTTTAAAATCTTTATCTTGAGCATATCGTTCAATATAACTTTCATGATTGAGTTATGCTTAAGAATAATAAATGCATTAACAATAGACCTTGATAATATATTTGCAACTTTGTTGTATATAACTTTCTTATACCTGATTACCAAATGAAATTGTTGTAGGAATCCCATCCATCTGAAATGTCTAGCTTGTTGTAGCTTGGTTTGTGATTGTAAATATTGCAAAGGTTGATGGTCTGTATGAATAATTGTTTCTTTACCCATGTAATATTGCTTCCATTTCTTCACACTGGACCAAAGCATACAACTCTCTATCATAAGTTGGATAGTTAATTATTGTATTGGAAAATGTTTCAAAATGATAACATATTGGCTTACCATGTTGCATCAAAATTGCTCCCATAGCATATTCGCTTGCATCAGTTTGAACTTCAAATGGCTGCTTAAGATCTGGAAGTGTTAGAACCGGTGTTGTATTGATTTTCTCTTTCAAAGTGTCAAAGTCTTTTTGTTGCTTGCCTCCCCACTGAAAGACCTGCTTCACACTTGTCAAAGCATGTAATGGTGCTGTAATGAATGAGAAGTTAGCGATAAATTTTCTCCAATATTGGGTTGCTCCCAAAAAACTCCTAACTTCTGTTACATTGTTGGGTTTTGGCCAATTCATAATAACATCAACTTTGGAGAGAAAGATCTTCAATTCACCCCCTCCTACAATATGACCCAAATAAACCAAAGAGGTTTTCCCAAATTCACATTTAGACATCTTCAAATAAAACTTTTCATTTTCTAAGACATCTAGAACTTGTTTTACATATTTGACATGCTCTTCATGAGTCTTGCTGGAAATCAAGATTATCATCTAAGTAGACTATGACAAAATCATCAAGGAATGGTCGCAATACATCATTCATAACTCTCATGAATGTGGCAGGTGCATTGCAAATCCCAAACGACATAACTAACCATTCAAACAAAACTTTTTTGTCTTGAAAGCAGTTTTCCAAATATCATCTTTGGCAATCCTTATATGATGATAACCACTTCTCAAATATAACTTGGTAATATAAAAAACTTCCTTTAACTGATCTAGCAAGTCATCAATGCGAGGAAGAGGATAGCGGTTCTTCACTGTGATCTTGTTCAAAGCTCGAAAATCCACACACATGCGCCATGCGCCATCTTTTTTTGGAACCAAAGCAATAGGAGACCCACAAGGAGATGTGCTAGGTTTGATGACCCCTTTGTCAAGCAGCTCTTCACTTTGCTTCTTAATTTTTGCATTCTCCAAAACTGACATTCTATACATGCCAATATTCGGAAGTCGTGCATCTTGTTGCAATTGAATCTCATGTTGGATTCCTCTTTTTGGAGGTAAACTTTCAGGTTCCTGAAATATCTTGTCATAAGTGTTAACAACTTCAACCAATTGATGCTTGAGTTTAGAATTGCATCGCTTGAAAGCTTCAGATTCAACAGTATCTTTAGCTTTAATAATCAACAACACAAAATTCTTACTAGCATTTACAAGCCTTTTCATCTGACTGACACTAACAAGAGATAAGTTCATCTTCTTGCAATGTGCTCTAACAATATACTCAACTCTATCTTTAAAAAGATGATATTTGTTCTCATGACGATAGAATATGACTTTTCAATCATATAAGTATGGACTCCCTAAAACAATCCTGCAAATATCAAGTGGTACAACATCAAGCTCTACCTCATCTATAAAATTAGCAGTGATGACAAATTTGAGTTTACATTTTCTTGTTACTTGTAATTTGGCGTCATCACATACCCAACCCAAAGGTTAACGTTTTGTATGAGGTGTAGTTTCTAAATTAAGTTTTTTGACAATTGCTTTAGAGATAAGATTGAATTGAGATCCACTATCAAATAATATATCAACCTTTGTATGTTTTGTAATGACCCTGATATGGAAAAGCTCACTTCTTTCTTTATCATTTTGAGATTCAATAGGCTTACTAGAAGAACTAGTACTTGCATTAGAAGCTTTACATTTCATTCCCATGGCCGTGATTTTGGTTTCATCACCTGAATCAGATCCTAGATCTTGTTGAGTTGTAGCAACAGTCTTTTGATTCCCCTTGTTATTAAATTTCTTTGGTCTCAATTCTAGATGTAATTTCCAACAGTGGTCTTCATCATGGCCATCTTTTGAATAATGTTTACAACTAAGTTTATCTCCCTCTTTCTTGACAGTAGCATTCTTCTTTCCTTTGCCTTTAAACTTCCCCTTTCCTTTGTCTCCATATTTAAAAGGTTTCTTGCTGGACTCCTAAGAAGCATTCTTGCCTCTTGATTCTAAATGAGTTTCCTTAACACATACTTCATCTAGATTGGTGGGATTAAACATATGTATAGTATGTCTTAAATAACTATGTAACCACCTATATACTTAAGGAGAGT
The DNA here is from genome assembly GCA_000404065.3 of Pinus taeda. NCBI lineage: Eukaryota > Viridiplantae > Streptophyta > Pinopsida > Pinales > Pinaceae > Pinus > Pinus taeda. Next base: position 7,377 of record APFE031021374.1, read on the forward strand.
ATCTTGTGAAATCAAATCAATGCTCAAGATTAAAGTTCTTATAAATTTTTGTGTGTAAATTCAGACACTCCAACCTTTAACTTGTCTAAAATTTTGCCAATATATAATTGCTTTTTGCATGTGAGCTAATGGATTAAATTGTCTTCTTAATGTATCTATATAATAATTCCAAGAAGAGATAATTTTACCACTTTTCTTTAAATCTTCTTGAGTTTTGGCCTCCCACTAGATGAGAGTTGCACCTTCCAAGCAAAGAGAAGCAAGTTGGATCTTTGTTTATGTAAAGAAAAAAAAACTTAGAAAAAAATTAAATCAAAGGAAAAAAATAATGAAAGGGGAAGTGTGCAGAGGTCAAACTAGTAAAGGCTCCATCTCACAAGGCTTTGCAAATGGATGAAGACTCCTAGCCATTGTCTAATCGACTAGTTGGACTAGAATTACACTCTCAACATCATATATGACTTTGGAGATTAATTCATATGTTACCCTTATATCCTCTTTCATAAAAATAATATCATCCACCTACTTTAATTTAAAGGATTTGGGAAATAACTTATGTTCCAGCCTAAATACATGTGATGCGGGGAGTGAGAGGGGGGGGGGTTATTCCCTTTGGTTAGTTTCTTTTAAAGTAATTTGGTAACACCAGCTAAGATATTTGTGTTAATTTATCTTATCTTTATTAACATCTAACTACTAGATAAAGTTGGATGTAATATTAAAGATTTGGAACTATGCATTGACAATCATATCAACTAACACAAATAATTTCATGGTGCTTCATCTCCAAAATGTCTACATCAACATTTATATGATATTTTTTAGAGAATTATGTATAGATGTAGAAGATTTTGCTAGCACATGCATGAGGGATATTTCCTTTATCTCTGTTCACATTTGGGAAAAATATTTAATGTAAACTTGAATTAGGCGGTCAAATGGGCACAATTAGGTTCAAAGATTTGGTTCTAGAAGTTCTTGAGAAATGCTTTGACCACTTTATTATTTTAAAAGATCTTCTAGAAAGGAGGCACAACTATTTTCTCTATTTATTTATTTATTATTAACCTTATCTGTGGACAAAAGTTAATTGGACAACCCCTTGTATTTCCCCCTTGTTTTCAAGAGCAAATGGAATTGTAATTGATGGATTAAAAGCCTCATTATCCTAACAAAAATAGGCACTCCACGTCTGTTGATTTTATTAGTACAATAGAAACAAGCACAATATTTCTAAAAACTGATAATTACTTTTGATCTTGTTTTACTTTTATTCCAATATATTATTTAGTAATTATACTTTAGAAATTCAAACATAAAGAACAATAGAACAATAGAGATCAAAATACACAAAGAAGAAACAAAATTTACCCTGGCAAAACTCACCAGGGGGAAAAACACAACAACCTTTTCAATAGAGAAATTCTTCTGTTCAACAAGAGACACACCTAGACCTATGGTCAAACTTGGTCTTCCCCTCCAAGTCAAGTCTCCCAATTTGATCCAAAAGTTCATGCTACTTGATCTAACAGAGAAATTTTCGCCCTCTTACAGTTGCCAGTTGCCCCAGAATTTTGGCCCCTGCAGTTGCCCAGAATTTTGCCCCTGCAACAGAATGTCCAAAAAAACTGCGAACCAGGAGAGAGAGAGAGAGAGAGAGAGAGAGAGAGAGTATATCCACACATGTGAGTTGATGAGAAAGAGAGAGAGAGAGTATATCCACACATGTGAGTTGATGAGAAAGAGAGAGAGCCAATTCGCCTTCTTCTTCTTCCTATTCGTCCTTCTTGTCCTTCGCTTGCTTGCCTAGAAATTGTCTTGTGAGAGGGATGTGAATTGCCCAAGTGGAGGAAGTCGAACAACCTTTATATAATGGACAATATTGGTTGAATGGATGTGTCTTCTACCAGAGCTGAGTTGACTTGGAGGGAGGCTGACTTGACAACTTTTGGAGCCAACATTCAAATTTTCTTCTTCTTAAAAGTCGCAATTAGACTTTGGCTCAAATTATTTTTTCTTTTGACTCTAGCATTTAAAATATGCTTTAAAATAATAAATACAAGTACATCAAGTGACCAACTATACATTATGAAGACCAACCATAGTTACAAATGCAACATTCCCTCTTAACTAGGGAGATATTCATAATCACTATCATAGGTGTTCTAAAGTTGACAAATTTCTCTAAGGAAAAGTTTATCTTTGGGGTGGTACCAAACCCATGGCAATGTCATCAGCATATCAGAATGCACTTCTTCAAAGTGATTAGTCCCCATGGCCTCTCCTTAGGCCAAAATACTAAGACCTCAACTAGCTAGCACTCACTCACCCTTCCTGGTGAGAACTCTGGTCTAAGACGTCACTCAACCTCTCCTTGTTGGTGATTCTGTCTAGATGCTGAAAGGATTTCACTACACCCTTTTGGTGTGCGATTAGGTGCAGGACCTCACTCAACCCCTCTTGTTTGTGATCGGGTCAAGATGTTGAAGGACCTCACTACACCCTTCTGTTGACGGTGCTGGACCCGCCAACATGTCAGGGGATCTCCCCGGTAAGAAGTCCCAATTAGATCTTAGACCGTTTGGTGTAGGAGTCCCAACAGTGGGTCGTACGGTAAAGCCTTGACCACGATTTCACACAGAGGCAAGTAAGATAACTCTATTGGTAGCAAGGGTGTGACGGCTGTAGTAAGACAAGGAAGGTGCATGAGAGGTTCTAACACACTGAGGGTGAGGTGAGTGTGCCCGTTGGAAACTTGTAATAGTACTTGGCTTGGAAGGGAACACACAAGCGAAAATGCATCACAAGCTAGAAAGCAAGTTAGTGAGCAATCCAAAGTGATGGTTAAACCAACAACACATTTCAGAAATATTCATACATACTTATACAAGATAGTCCATACATGCATGCGTAAGCAAACAATACATATATCATTTAGAGTAAACCAGATAACATAGAATACAATACAACATGTTGATTTGTGGTAGCATCGGATGTGCTCTAGCCACGAAATTTGGTGGAGAGGTTGGGGCACATGAGATCTCCAATACCTAGAAAGGGTTTGGGTAGATTCTAAACAGTTCAGGATATATTAAAATAATTAATATTTTTAATGGAGTCCCCAAGTTTAAACTTAGGGAAATTAAAATATTAATGTGGATTAATATAAAACTGTGTTAGAATGGTTCAAAAGACATGGATCAAGCCAGATCTAATCTTAGCCATTGATTAGGGACTTAATCTTGGTCGTTGATATGTCAACGAGAAAAGTATAAGAGGAGGCTTGAGGGTCACTTGGAGAACACACCAGATGATCAGTCATTCTATTCTCTAGAGCGGTGTTTGCTAAGAGAAATAGAATCAATGATCGGAGTTGCAGCTGAAGGGCATTGAGTACAGAGAGGCAAAGATAGTGCCGGGAGAGCAGCCAGCGCTCACGTAGGGCCAAGCAGAGGCAGCCAGGAGCTGCGCAGTGCTTCAGAGAGGCCAGCGTTGCTGACATAGAGGGCCAGAAGGCTGACGCAGACCCATTCAGGGTGATGCAGGGCCAGCGCTGGGAAGAGAGAGGCTGACGCAGTCTAGAAAGACTGACACTAGGGTTTCTAGGGTAGATTGGAGCTGAGGAGCTGCTAGATGGTTTATCCGGGGTTTCAGCTGGGACATTTGTCTCGGACTGAGAGGTACTACTTTCAAGGGCATTCTCGGTTGGGTAAGCCGGATTTGGCACCCAGATTGTACTCTGAAATTGCTTAATAAGAAAACCCTCAAATAGCTGCACCAATTTTCCCACATTGGGTTTTTCCGGGGCCATTGGTCCAAAAATAACAGTGTCATTTGGTGTGATTGTTTCTGTTTCCTTCAGTTGATGATCTGTAATATGTTGAGCATGCACTAGTGTATATTTTCAGTATTTACATTGTAAATAACTTGTTAAGTAACGAAACAAGTAGGTAGGAATAAATAAGTAAAGTGCATGGATGGTTTCTAACTGGTAGACTTAGAAACTTCAACATGGTATCGGAGCGTGGTTGCAGATCACAGGAGAACTAAGGACACCAACCGTGTAGAGCAATAGCAGCAGAAAACAATTGTCCCAAGTGACAGGCGCTGTTTCTAGCAGAGCATCAACAAGGGAAGGGTGACGTAGTGCCTGCGTCATCAAGGGTGAGCCAGGAAGAGGCAACGCAGAGGCTAAGGGAGACAAAGGGAGAATCACGCAGAGCCACGCAGAAGCTAGGAGGGCTGACGCAGTTCGCTGAGGAGGTTGGGTTGCTGGTGCCGGGATTGCGCAAAAGCCTAGGAGCTCTCACCTTCAGGTTGCTAGGGTTTAGAAAGCTGTGGGAACATTATAGAGTGGAGTTGGTGAGGTACTGTAGTCAGAATAGTACCTGTCAAGGCAAGGCTAAGAGGAGGGAGTTGCTACTGAGGGTTTCTAGCCGAGAAATCTGGATCAGTGGTGCAGTTGCACAGACGATTAGAGTAGGGGGCATCTCGACATCGACAAAAGGATATTCAGGAGGGAAATCAAGACTCAAAGGGAGTCACATCAAGAACTTCCACGGGGGAAGTAGAAGAGCATCATGGCACTACACGGAGTAAGAGACTAGGAAAGGCTGGACGGAGCGTCAAACTTCGTAGTCTAGAAGGCCAGAAGCTTATCCTTACTTGACAGAAATCGTGTTAAGCATTTCGCCTTGAAGACAATAGCTATCCCAATCGACCCAGCTGAGAATGACAAGTACGAAGAGGCAATGGCAAGGGCCAAGAGCATCATCCTTGATGGAGTCAAGGACCATGTAGTACCACACATTGTCGAGAAGGAAATGACAAATGAGATGTGGGAGGCCCTAAAGAAATTGTACTAGCATACTTCTGTGCAGAGAAGAATGCTACTAGAAAATCAGTTGAGGTCATATCAGATGAAGAAGGGAGAACCGATTAACACCTTCCTCGGAGGATTGAATGAGATCTGAGATTAGTTGACTGCTATAGAAGCCACGCCGGATCAGGAATTGACGGTGAGGACAGCCCTGAATGCTGTCTCAGAAGACTGGGAGGTATTTGTCCAGAGTATACTGGGCAGAGGGACACTTCCACCTTAAGATGAGATGTGGCCGGCTCTTCGCCAAGAAGAGATCAGACAACAGTCAAGGGTGGGAAGCAGTGGTAAGGGGATCAGAGTCAAGCAAGAGGAGGAGGATGTTGCCCTATCATCTGAGGGAAAGAAAGAAAAACGGAAGAAGAAGGATCTCTCCAAGATCAAGTGCTTCCACTGGGTCATTATGCGACCCAATGTCCAAGGAAGAAGAGTAAGGGAGAGTCTTCCGAGACTAAGGCAGCACCAGCAAGGGCAGAGAAGGAAGTGTTGACAGACGATGAATGTGCCATGAGTGCACATGCACCACTTCAGCAGAAGTGGGGAGACATCGAGCTATAGTCAAGTGGACTACAAGCGATGAGGGGCAGGATCCTCGAGGTACCCAACCTCTTGGATTAGACCTTGCTACGGGAGCCCCGAAGAGGAGTAGCAGCACTGGCTAAGTTGGTTAGAGATAGATGCGGATGAAGCGACAGAGAGAGCTATAGTGTAGGAGTCCCGAGACAGTGCGAGGCTAGCAGGTTGTAATAGTATGAGAGGCATGGGAGTGTTGCACCAATGTAGGATGGCACAGAGAGGTGTGCAACGGTGCAAGATGTAGGGAGTTGTTGCAACAACACAGAGGTCAGAGAGGGAGCACTTGTCAGCGGCAGAGGGAGCTTCAGCGTCAGGAAGGTCTCTAGCCCAACAGAGAGGTCAAAGTTGGGAGATCAGTTACTTACTTCTCAGTAACTGAGTTGTAGTGCAGTAGTGGGCAGCACGATGCAGCATGATGAGAGAAGTTGCAGTGTGGATGCTGCATTGGGAGAAAGGACCAACAACAACACAGATGTAGAGGGAGCTGTCGTACAGATACAGCAGTGGTAGTGGCAGAACCATGGGCAACAGTATAGGATATAGCAGTGCAGAGGATGGCGGGCAGCAGGCCTAACATCAGCACAGGGACCAATGCCGGATGATCAGAGTAATACTTAGTGAGGAGTATTGCTGGAGCACAATCCTCACTAAGAGGGAGTGTTGATTTGTGGTAGCATTGAATGTTCTTTAGCCACGAAATTCGGTGGAGAGGTTGGGGCACATGAGATTTCCAATACCTAGAAAGGGTTTGGGTAGATGTACACTGTTCAAGAGATATTAAAATGATTAATATTTTTAATGGAGTCCCTAAGTCTAAACTTAGGGAAATTAAAATATCAGTGTGGATTAATATAAAATTGTGTTAGAATGGTCCTAAAGACATGGATCAAGCCAGATCTAATCTTAGTTGTTGATTAGGGACTTGATCTCGGTCGTTGATATGTCAACGAGAAAAGTATAAGAGGAGGCTTGAGGGTCACTTGGAGAACACACCAGATAATCAGTCATTCTATTTGCTAGAGCAGAGTTTGCTAAGAGAGATAGAATCAGTGATCGGAGTTGCAACTAAGGGGCATTAAGTACAGAGAGACAGAGAAGCAGAGATAGTGTCGGGAGAGCAGCGTAGGAGCCAGAGAGTGATGCAGTAGCAGCCAGGGCTCACGCAGAGGCAACTAGGAGATGCGTAGTGCTTCAGAGAGGCCAGCGTTGCTGACACAGAGGGCCAGAAGATTGACGCAGGGCCTCCTAAGGTTGACGCAAACCCATTCAGGGTGACGCAGGGCCAACACTGGGCAAAGAGAGGATGACGGAGTCTAGAAAGGCTAACGTTGGGGTTTCTGGGGTAGATTGGAGCTGAGGAGCTGCTGGAGGGTTTATCCGGGACATTTGTCTCAGACTGAGAGGTACTACTGCCAAGGGCATTCTCTGTTGGATAAGCCAGTTTTGGCACCCAGATTGTACTCTGAAATTGCTTAATAAGAAAACCCTCAGATAGCTGCACCGTTTTCCTGCATTGAGTTTTTCCGGGGACATTGGTCCAAAAATAACTGTGTCATTTGGTGTGATTGTTTCTGTTTCCTTCAGTTGATGATCTGTAATATGTTGAGCATGCACCAGTACTGTGTCATTTGGTGTGATTGTTTCTATTTCCTTCAGTTGATGATCTGTAATATGTTGAGCATGCACTAGTGTTTATTTTCAGTATTTACATTGTAAATAACTTGTTAAATAACGAAACAAGGAGGTAGGAATAAATTAGTAAAGTGCATGGACGGTTTGTAACTAGTAGACTTAGAAACTTCAACACAACATATGCATGAAACGTGTTGGCTTCGTTATATTAAGAAGTGTAAGTTCCAGTCATACAATACATCCATTTCCAATCACTAGTACCAATAGTGGAACGTTAAAGCCACAATCGCCTGCTCCTCCAAAGAGATGTACTAGCTCTACGCAGTGGAGAAACCAAGGCTCGTTACAATATTGTCCAAGCTCTCTCTAAGATAGTCTTATCGGAATCTTGGTTGACCAAAAGCCCATACAATGAGTTATGAAGGACTATTTATAGCAAAGGGTGGGGTGACCTTTGACATTCCCCTTTGCGACAGTTAATCTACCCTCATGACTCTTCATCTACTCTATGACTGTTACGTCCAACGATCGACACTTGACTTACACTTGACAAGACATTACATTACAATGCACATGTACCCATGTGAGACAAAATGGCTTGAACAAGCCATGCAAGATATCATTGACACTCAGTCCGTTGTGGTGAGACCAACTCTTTGACATGCTTGTGATGGTGAAGGTGGCGAGCTGATACCAAGCTTGGTCGTTCGTGATGGTGTGCATGCACTCCATGGTGACATCTTGCTGAAGCGAACTCTCATCTCCATTGCATCCGGGTGCATTGGTGTGGCTCTTCCATCCAACTCATCTGCTAAAATGTGCATGATCTTCTTGGGTGCAGACGAACATGTTGTAGCATTTTTTGGTTTTGTTAAGTTAGAATAAATTAGTCAAAAAATGAAAATATTTTGCAAAAAATGTTAAGCTAGCATATGGACAAAAAAAATATTGAATAAAAAATGTTAGGAAATATCTTGATAACATGTCCATATCAAAGAAAATGTTAGAATAGGTGCCCTAAAAAATGAAGGAAAAAATAAAATGTTAGGTTAGAGAGAAAAGCAAAAAGCAGTAAACTCTGAAAGTGTGCAAGTCCAAGTGCCACTACTTTTACTTTGTTAAGCAAAATAATGGTTGTGTGCAGCTTGTCATAAATGCCACAACCCATGACAGTCAAATAGGTTAATATTGACTAGTTCGTGCTTTAAATTTCATGTTTATAGTTAGAGAATAAAGATCTAGCCAAACTGTTTAATCTTGGCAGATCAGTAGTTAGGTAAAGAATAATAAGGAGCTCATCAATTTAATCTGAGCCCTTGGATGTTATAAAGTTAGAATTAGATAGTTTACTTTTCAAAAGAAAAGGGAAGAAAAGGGTCTGCTAGCCTAAATGCACCAAATTAAGTGGAGAAAATGTTAGGATAAGTAAAGGGTAGGTAGAAGAAAGGTTGTAGAAGTACAAAGTTGATTGAGGCATAAGCACATTTATCATGCTTGATCATGTGTTGCAGTGTGCAAGAGCAGTTATGAAGGTGAAAAGATCTTCACAAGTTGATTTGGTTAACTTCATTTCATTTCATTTCACCCCCCACTACATACTTATTAATTTCCTCATCATCCTTTCATTTCCACCTTTTCCCTTCATTTTCACCCTTTCCCTTGGTTTCACACATTTTCCTAGCAATTTACCCTCCAAACCCATTCCCCTTCGAAAATATAAATTTCCCTTGTGATTTCCCTAAAAACCCATAAAACCCCTTTAAGCCTAAGTTTGGTTTACCTCCGCTTTATAGAGTTAACTCTGCCCATATACTCGTTTCACTCATATCTGCTATGTTTTAACCCCGATCCCACTTTATTAAACCCATCACATTATATTTTTAACCTGACTTTATTCATTAAATAATTACAAATTCTTTGTAATTATTCCTCGGGCCCTCTAATCTCCGCGCCTACTCCCTCCGTGCATCTCGACCACACGATAGTCGTTCGATCACCTGCTCCCAGATATATCGATCCACAGCCATATCACACGCTCTCGATCTCCGATCTTTAAAGGCCCGAGAGCACGCGAGATTCGTGGTTTTGCTCGGGCCCCTTGTGGTTACGTGTCATTCCCACGTTAACTCGTGTGCCCTCGGAGAAAAACCACCCCATGGCCAAAAGTGGTGCGATGAGCCTCCAAAACCGCTCCCCGCATACGACAAAACCATTCATTGTTCGCTTTGCGCCAAATTTTGAAAAGCTAACCGTTTACCCGCTTAAACGCGAAAACCCTCACTTTCGCTCTTTTCGCCCGTTTACACAATAAAACCTGTATAACCCTTTTGCACCACTCTAAGCCTCTACAACCGATTTAACCACTGTTTACCTCTCGAAAACGCTCCGGACTCCATCCACAGACCTTTCAACTCAAATGAAGCCATTGTGGCCCTCCTTGTCAACCTGTGTTTTTCTTAACAGGTTGTATTTTGCAGGTGATTAGCAGAAGGCCAGGAGGCCTGGACAAACAATTTTTATACTAATAAAAAAACTTGTTTATTCCAAATTCTCAAGAAATGAATTCAAATGATTTTCCTGTACAAACAGAAACCAAGTTTAAACCAAAAACAGAGCAAAATGAAACTTTTATGCAATAAATGTTAAAACAGACAATTTACACAATAAAAATTAAAACAAAGGAGGCAGATAAAAATCAGATGAATGGAAAAATGGTGAAAGTGTATCAGATGAAAGGCCATAAGTGAATATGACTTCCAGCGTGAAGATCAAATAGACAAGCAACTTAAAGGCCAAAATATCAAAGACCAAAGCCAACAGAACCTAAATAACGGGGACAACAAGCAGCAGTTCAATAGCTATCTCTATCTTCTTGCATGAAGATATTTAATTTTCCTAGAATAAATCCTTAAACAATTTAGGATATTTTCTTAGTTCTACTATTGTATAAATAACTCTCTTCTCGAGTTATTAAAGGTTCATTGTTCACCATTGAACTAGGTTGACCATTGAAAGAGAGTTCACTCTTGAAGAAGCATTTGTAAACATTTGATGTACTAGCTTTTCTGGACCCTTAATACAAAGCAGAGGATTTTGAATTCAGTTTTATACAGTTTGTGTTTCCTGTAAGTTTTTCCAGTAACACATTATGTTTTTCTTCATATACTTATATCTTACAGAGATACCTAGGTAGGAATAATTGTGTCTAAATCTATTCCTATAAGCTTCTGAAGTGATAATCATTAAAGAGAATGGATTAATGAACTGTCTGTTTAATTAATTCCCTCTGAATCATAAATCATCCGCATCTTGTTATAAGCATAAGCATATTCTCTTTAACCTTATGAACATCGATCAAAGGTTTTCATACTTATGATTGTTTAATTTTCTATCTGAAAATTATAATAATCATATTATTTTTTGTTTCTGCTCACCACTATTCAAGCTTTATCACTGTGTCAAGTTTTATAGCAGCCCTCTACTTTGGGATTAATATTATTCAAAAGGTTAAGCATTATAGTGTTACATCTGTTTTATTCATTGGTCTTCCAAATTAAAACAAAAACCCCCAAAACAATTATCTTAGATGCTCTGGCATTGATAGCTGACCACTATTATCTCAGAGGTACAACAGAACCGACAACACACTGATGCATAGTGTTCGTGTTGATTTTCCAGTGTGTGCTGCTGTCATGCACATCAACTGTCAACTACATGCTCAGCTCCAGTTGGACTTGCTTCTTGTCTTTGCCTTGGTGAGTGTGCTGAATGGGTTGGATCTCATGTGTGCACACAATGACATGCATGTTGCTAAGTCCCTTGCATGCGATCAACAACACTGCTCACCATGTCTGCTTTGTGCGAGCTGCTAGGATGGATCTATAACTTGTACGGGCGTAGTTTCATCCGTGAGTGCATGTTGCGCCCCCTGTTGTTCCTATTCCTGCTGCAACTCATTCGCTTGTCTGTGCAGCTCATGTTCTTCCTTGATGTGCTGCTTCAGTGCATGCAAATCCTTCTTCGTTCCATTCTTTGTCTTCGCACAATCTTCATGTCGCGTTGTCACCTCATAACCTGAGTCTTCAAATTTGCTTTCATCATTAGTGGATCTGCTTGAGCTTGCAACTTCGTTCTGCCTCTGTGTTGTCAACAACCTTCCTCTTGCATCTGTTGCATCTGGTATGCTGCCTTCAACTGCTATTAATGATGCTTCTCGCTATGATGTTGCTGTCATCATATCTTGACTTCCTTGTCTACGGACAACTTGATGTCTTTGTGGGTAGGCAAGTATATAAACACTTGATTGACTGCATCTCCAAGTGTGCTCTAAACGGTGTCTTTGACTCTGCTCTCTTGGAAACCATTGTACCCGTACTACTAAGAGGCAGATGAACACCTGCGATACCTGGAGACATGACAACACTCATGGCAAGCAATCTGTCAGTCGAAAACTAAAATGAACTTGAGAACTGACTTGCAACATACCTGTGTGATAGATCATGAAGGTTGCGCAATTTTCGTTGGGAGGTCAGGACACTGACTACCAAGACTGCGCAAGGCATAGTCTGGGCTATCGGGAGGCTGACTGACTGCTAAAACTGCGCAATGCACAATCCAATCTGGCTGCTAACTACTGGAGTTACGCAATGCGCAATCTCAGCTGGCAATGGTTGCAGGCTTAGTGACTGCGTTGCGCAATTTTCTGGGGCAGCAGTCACTGTCCCTCAGAATTGCGCAATGGAAAACTGGAAGACATTCACTAGGCAGAAATGCGCATTTCCTGAGAGGAAGACAGAGCCTCCCCCCTTAGGATTGCGCAATGCTATCTTGGTGATGCAGAGTTTGAGCCAAGGCTGCCCAGACTTGTCGACGGGCAACTGAATGTGAATGTGAATGCGAATGCATGGCGATACTGAGTGTAAGCATAAGTGAATGATCGTGCATGCAAACGATGAATGACAGATTCAGAAAATGGAACAACATGCATGTGGGTGAGGCGAGTCGCCAAATCGATGACTGTTCGTGAAAAACAGTTTCATGCATGTGACATCAGTGAGATGTTAACGAAAACTGAAAGGGTGCTAGTACAAGCTAGTATGTATCAAAACGACAGCAAACACTCACTGAAATCAAACAGACGTTGTTCATACAAAGCGAAACACAAAAAGCGCCAGAAATGCAACACAAGACATGGAAAGCGGGCTTACCCCAAAACAGTTGAGCTGAATGTGCTGACAACTCCTAGATGCAATGTGGGATGTCAGAGCTGCAAGGTTGATGTGAGGAATGAGCTTGTAGCATCCAGTTGATGAGTTTTGATAAAATTGAGGTTGTGACGCACATGCCACAAATCTAGGGAAAGCGACACTTGGTGGGAGGTTTGTGAAATGATCCTTGCATGTAACCTCCAACTGCCAAAAATAGATCCCTGAAACAAGGGATACCTTTGCATGCTGCCTTGGGAGAAGAATCCCATGCATGCAAGTCTGTTTTGCTTAGTCCGAGAGGGAACTGGTCAACTCAGTTGCACATGTAAGAGGCTGCTCAACTGCTGGGAGAAAATGCGCATTTCTCGTTGGGAGCTGGGCTGGCTGCTAAGAAGATTTGCACAATTTCTGGGCAGAGTAGCTGACTGCTGCCCAGATTTGCGCAAATTCTGGGTTGAGCAGCCCAGCTGGGAAGGATTGCACAATTTTCTAGGTGAAGTTTGCTCAGCAGAATTGCGCAATTTTGGGGCCCAACAGGCTTGCTAGTGAGGATTGCGCAATTTCTGGAGGGAAGGTTGGTTGCCCTCCAGATTTGTGCAAATTCTTGAAGGAGATGCTTAGCCTGCTGCTAGACCAAGTCCGGATGAAAATCCTGTGAGGGGAATGCATCAAGGTTTGATCGACAGGCTGTCTTTCTGCAAGAAAATCACTAGAGTTGGTGTATTTGGCGAAGCAAAACATGCTGCTGTGAAGGTTGGTAGGGAGGCTCCAAAACAAGGCTAAGGCAAAATTTTGGAAGGTGGTTGTAGCCGCTACAACACTTGGCGACACACTGGTAGAACTCCAACTCTCTGAATGGACCTTGTTCGTGAAAAGCAAGTCTAACACCTCTGGAAGTATTGTTTAGTTCTCAGCTTGTTTTGGTTTCTCACTAGCTTGATTGTAAGATGTAGCATTCGCCAAGTTCTTAGTTGATTGACACACATTCCAAGCTGAGTCAACACAATTGTTTCGATTAGGGTTGAGGGGTATATTGATGCACAAGCATTATAGTCGTCAGAGTCTTAGTTTCATCTCTAGTGTTGCTCCGCTGCCAACAGGCCTGGACAGTGCTCCGATGGAGTCACATAGGAACACAAGCATGGCTCCGCTACCAACGAGCCTGGTTAGTACCCCGACAGAGTTACTTGCATCACTTCTCTATGTAGGAAGCCTTTCTCTTCTTTCGCCTTATTCATTTTTACGAACTTTTTTTTCAATTTTTTTATTTTTTATTTTATTTTCGTAACTGTGCATAACACTTATTCATTTCAGAGGCGGAAGAGGGGTCCCGATTTATTGAGAGCAGAAGAGGTTGTTCGAGCAGAGAAGTAGTTTATTATACCTATGACGTGCCTATTAAAGTTTCCCCCCTCACCTTACTCTACTTGAACTGAGCTGACAGGAGTTAACTCAAAAGAATCCGACTAGAGTAGGTGATACTAGTTAGCACACAAGCGTTGTGTTTTCACCAAGGTTCACTTCGAATAGTACGTATTTTCCATCGATGTATCATGGACTGAAAGTAACAAGTTCTTCATACAGAGGCAGGATGACAGATAACCAAGTAGTGGTATCTGCACAAGGCCTCTTGTGCTTTACCCAACTTGTTTCAAGAGTCATGCATGGTTTCATGTGAAGTTAACCTACGAACAAAGAAAAGCAAACAAACAACAAAGCAAAGCAGAAGTAGAAGTAAATGCAGAAGCAAAGTGAGTAAGCAAATAAATAAGCAGACAAACAAACAAACAAACAAAGCAAAGCAAGAGTAGAAGCAAAAGCGAAAGCAAAGCGGGCAAGCAAACAAACAAACAAACAAAGTACGTAAGAAAACAAGCGTTCAAGCAAACTGACTGAAAGAAAACACTACTCCTACTCCTAAGCTAACAGTGCATGGGCCTGATCACGTGAAGTGATATTTCCAATGCAGCGACCGACTTATTGGTTGACCCATGTTGGTGAAGGCTTGGTCCGCGAGCAACCCAATTGTGCGAACCAGCAAGCAAGAAAGATATAACAATGAAGACAACCACACTTCATGTTTCACAGTGCCTACAGGACATAAGTGAGTACAAGTGCATGACGAGTAGTCTGTGGACTTATCACGGTGTTGTGAGACACTGTGTGCAGCTTTGAAGCATAAGCACATTCTTGACTGTGACATGCAAGTGAACGAAAGAAACAAAGATAACTTGCGTCGCGCATGCGTGCTTGCGATGTAAGATTCCTCTAGTGCATGAGCGATGGGATCATGTAGTTCGAGTGGAAGAAGCATGCTCTGTTTGTGAGATGGATCTTCAATGCATACATATGAGTGATGAGGAGCCTTGGGTGATTGAATGGTTTCCTGATTTGAAGCGAGACTAACCCCAAGAGAGTGTGGGCCTGACATAACCATCAGCTCAGGCTGAAGTGCCTCGACAGTCTTGGGTGTTTCAACTTCATCACCAGATAGATCATCATAGACTGGTGGCTTCGAAAGATCAACTGCGATAGAGTCATGATCGTGATCATATATGGAAGTAAATGGATCACGATAGCCACGATCGAAAAAATCAGTGATTTCATGGGCATCCTCATGATCAGATGAATCAAAAAGAGGGGTAGATGAAAAGCGAACCAGATCATCCTCTGTGTCTCCGGAAAAGGTAGATGAACAATCAAGTGGATTTTCAATAAATAACTTATCCTCTCCATTTTCGAATGATGGAACAACATCCGGTGTGTCCTGCGAGTGATAAAAAATGGGTGCATCCGTGGATGAAGACACACATGTGAAATCAGGGATGGCAAGTTCACCAAAGATGTCAGGAAAGAATAGACGAGGCTCGGACGGAAGGGAATCATCCTTTGCCGAGTGTTGATGCTCAAGCTCCCATTCATGCTCTTCATGAATGACATCGCATGTTGGTTATGCAACACCAACTCTGTCAAAGGCTTGTTCCTCGTTCACAACAAGTGTAGAGTCCGGAATGGTAGAAAACGAGACAGTATCATCCGGAGGAACAGTTGAGTGCGAAGACAGAGGTTGTGGAACATAATGCATATGACAACTCAATGGACTCAACCAAATCTGCGTGAAAAATAGGCGAAGTGATGTTGGGAGGATGTGAAAGCTGAACAAGTGTGTGAGCATGATCCTCAACATCACTTGCCAGTGGCAGAGTTGTTTGATGAGGGGATGGCGGACAGTCACTCATGATAGTGACCGCATCCACATGAGATTGCGCAGCTCCATCACTGAAGAAGGTTGAGCGAGGCTTGATTTCAAACTTCTTGGGACGAGCAGATTTCTTGATGCAATACTCGAATCGGTCCCAAAGATAGTGGAATTTCATCTGGCTCCTCGGAGCTTGAAACTGCAAGTCACGGAAGCGCTACCAAAAATCCATAATCGATTTATGCGGAGCTTTCCATTGCTGTAACAGTTTTTGGTCAAGATGGTCTAGGTCAAAATGACAGAAAGTCTCTTCAATGAGATCACAGAAGTGCTCAAGTGAGTGCATGCTGTCAACCGGTAAGTTGCACAACCATCAAAGTGGAGATTCGCGAAGTGTGTATGCAAGCGGCAAACTGCCCTGTTCGTCAGAACACCCATCTTCTTCATGAAGCATGGAAAGAAAGTCATGTAAGTACTTAGGCCAAGCCACTTTGCCTTCACCATCATAAGTGTAAGTGGATAAGAAATCGAAAAACTCCCTTGTGATGGTGACATCTTCATGATTTGAAAAACATCGCAGAGGGAGAAGAGTGCAAGAATCCATGAAAGATATGCAAAGGTTCAAAACCGGATGAGAGGACACAGCTTATCATCTGGCCCTCCTTCTAGCGCCAGAAATGTTGACGATGCTGGACCCGCTAACATGTTAGGGGATCTCCCCGGCAAGAAGTCCCAATTAGACCTTAGACCGTTTGGTGTAGGAGTCCCAACAGTGGGTCGTACGATAATGCTTTGACCGCGATTTCGCTCAAAGGC
Organism: Pinus taeda; assembly: GCA_000404065.3. Taxonomy (NCBI): domain Eukaryota; kingdom Viridiplantae; phylum Streptophyta; class Pinopsida; order Pinales; family Pinaceae; genus Pinus; species Pinus taeda. The sequence goes on from APFE031021374.1 coordinate 23,686, forward strand.
AAGTAAGATAACTCTGTTGGTAGCAAGGGTGTGACAGCTGCAGTAAGGCAAGGAAGGTGCATGAGAGGTTTTAACACACTGAGGGTGAGGTGAGTGCACCCCTTAGAACCCTGTAATAGTACTCAACTTGGAAGGGAACACACAAGCAAAGATGCATCACAAGATGGAAAGCAAGTTAGCGAGCAATCCAAAGTGATGGTTAAACCAACAAAACATTTCAGAAAAATTCATACATACTTATACATAATAGTCCATACATGCATGCATAAGCAAACAATACATATATCATTTAGAGTAAACCAGATAGCATAGAATACAATACAATATATGCATGAAACGCGCTGGCTTCATTATATTTAGAAGTGTAAGTTCCAGTCATACAATACATCCATGTCCAACCACTAGTTCCAAGAGTGGAACGTTACAGCCACAACCGCCTGCTCCTCCAAAGAGATGTACTAGCTCTGCATAGTGGAAAAGCCAAGGCTCGTTACAACAATGTTGCATTAATCGTTATCAGGATTAAATTGGCACGGGGAAAAAACAGAAAAAATCGTAACATACAAAAATATTCATTTTTTTTTCTCAATTTTTTTAGTATCTAAAGCATCTACAACATAAAATAAATATATTGACACTTAAATATGATAAAAGAACTAATATATAAGATGTTTTAATATCATTTTTAGTGCCACATCGCACATAACAGTGAATCATGTCCTGAATAGTAAGTCTTGACTCATGACTGCCAACTCAGCCTCAAAATATCAACAAAAAATATAATAATGTATCTCATATCATGAGTCATAATGTCATATACAATGAAATGAACCAAATAACTAAAGTTTAATACTACTGATTTCCTTTGCCCCTCTAGATGTAGATGTCGGTGGAGTTGGCAGTGGACTCTGCTGTGCTCTAGAAGTTGAAGAACTAGGAGCTACAGGTGGTAGACCACGTCCTCTACTGGTGACAGGGGTAGCTTGGGTAGGTTGTGTCACCTCCTCCTCCTCATAAACAAATAATATATATATATTATATATATATATATATATATTATTTTTATTTTTATCCGCGTTTTTTTTTCAAAAAATCGCGATTTTTTCATAAATTTTGCCGATTTCAAAAACTTGTGATTTTACGATTAAATCGCAATTAGTGCAACACTGCGTTACAATACTGTCTAAGGTCTCTCTAAGATAGTCTTATTGGAATCTTGGCTGACCAAAAGCCCATACAATGAGTTATGAGGGACTATTTATAGCAAAGGGTGGGATGACCCTTGACATTCCCCTTTGTGACAGTTCATCAACCCTCGCGATTTTTTCATAAATATTGCCGATTTCAAAAACTCGCGATTTTACGATTAAATCGCGATTAGTGCAACACTGCATTACAATACTGTCTAAGGTCTCTCTAAGATAGTCTTATTGGAATCTTGGCTGACCAAAAGCCCATACAATGAGTTATGAGAGAATATTTATAGCAAAGGGTGGGCTGACCCTTGACATTCCCCTTTGTGACAGTTCATCTACCCTCATGACTCTTCATCTACTCTATGACTGTTACATCCAACTATCAACACTTGACTTACACTTGACAAGACGTTACATTACAATGCACATGTACCCATGTGAGACAAAATGGTTTGAGCAAGCCATGCAAGACATCACTTACACTCGGTCCGTTGTGGTGAGACCAACTCTTTGACATGCTTGTGATGGTGAAGGTGGTGAGCTGATGCCAAGCTTGGTCGTCCGTAATGGTGTGCATGCACTTTATGGTGACATCTTGCTAAAGCGAACTCTTGCCTCCATTGCATCCAAGTGCATTGGTGTGGCTCTTCCATCCAACTCGTCTGCTAACATGCGCATGGTCTTCTTGGGTGCGGACGAACAGACAACAAACTGATGCATAATGTTTGTGTTGATCTTCCAGTGTGTACGAGTGGTCATGCGCATCAACTGTCAACTACATCCTCATCTCCAGTTGGACTTGCTTCTTGTCTTTGCTTTGGTGAGTGTGCTGAATGGGTTGGATCGCATACATGCACACAATGACATGCATGCTGCTAAGTACCTTGCATGCAATCAACAACACTGCTCACCATGTCTGCTTCATGCTAGCTGCTGTGATGGATCTATAACTTGTACGGACACAGTTTCATCCGTGAGTGCATGTTGCGCCCCTTGTTGTTCCTGTTTCCTGCTGCAACTCATTCACTTGTCTGTGCAACTCATGTTCTTCCTTGAGTTGTTGCTTCAGCGCATGCAACTCCTTCTTCGTTCCATTATCTGTCTTCACGTGATCTTCATGTCGCGCCATCACCTCATAGCCCGAGTCTCCAAAGTTGCTTTCATCATTAGTGGATCTGCTTGAGCTTGCAACTTTGTTCCGCCTCTGTGTTGTCAACAACCTTCCTCTTTCATCCGTTGCATCTGATATGTTGCCTTTAGTTGCTGTTCATGATGTTGCTCGCTGTGATGTTGTTGTCGTCATATCTTGATGTCCTTGTCTACGGACAACTTGACGTCTTCGTGGGTAGGCAAGTCTATAGACACTTGATCAACTGCATCTCCAATTGTGTTCTGAACAGTGTCTTCGACTCTACTCTATTGGAAACCATTGTACCCGTACTGCTGAGAGGAAGATGAACACCTGCGATACCTGGAGACATGGCAACACAAACCAAAATGAACTTGAGAACTGACTTGCAACATACTTGTGTGACAGATCATGAAGGTTGCGCAATTTCTGTCTAGAGGTCAGGAGACTGACTGCTAAGACTACGCAAGGCACAGTTTGGACTGCCGGGAGGCTGACTGACTGCTGGAATTGTGCAATGCACAGTCTATTCTAGTTGTTGACTGCTGGAGTTGCGCAATGCACAATCTCAGCTGGCAATAGTTGCAGGCTCAGTGACTGCATTGCGCAATTTTCTGGGCCAGTAGTCACTGTCCCTCAGAATTGCACATGCAAGACTGGAAGACAGTCACTGGGTAGAAATGCGCATTTCCTGAGAAGAAGACAGAGCCTTCCCTCTCAGGATTGCGCAATGTTGTCTTGGTGAGGCAGAGTGTGGGCCAATGCTACCTAGACTTGCTGACGGGCAATTGAACGCAAATGTGAATGCAAATGCATGGCGATACTGAGTGTAAGCATAAGTGAATGACCGTGCATGCAAACGGTGAATGATAGATTCAGAAAATGGAACAACATGCATGTGGGTGAGGCGAGTTGCCAAATCGGCGACCGTTCGTGAAAAATAGTTTCATGCATGCGACAACAGTGAGATGTTAACGAAAACTGAAATGGTGTTAGTACAAGCTATTATGTATCAAAACGACAGCAAGCGCTCACTAAAATCAAGCAAACAATGTTCATACGAAGTGAAACACAAAAAGTGCCAGAAATGCAACACAAGACATGGAAAGCAGATTTACCCCAAAACAGTTGCGCTGAATGTGCCGACAACTCCTAGATGCAATGTGGGAAGTCAGAGCTACAAGGTTGATGTGAGGAATGAGCTTTGTAGCGTCCAGTTGATGGGTTTTAATACAATGGAGGTTGTGACGTGCATGCCATAAATCTAGGGAAAGCGACACTTGGTGGCAGGTTTGTGAAATGATCCTTGCATGTAACCTCCAACTGCCAAAATTAGATCCCTGAAACAAGGGATGCCTTTGCATGCTGCCTTGGGAGAAGCAGCCCATGCATGCAAGTCTGTTTTGCTCGGTCTCGGAGGGAACCAGTCAACTCAGCTGCACATGCAAGAGGCTGCTCAACTGCTGGGAGAAAATGCGCATTTCTGGCTAGGAGCTGCGCTGGCTGCTCGGAAGATTTGCGCAATTTCTGGGCAGAGCAACTGACTGCTACCCAAAGTTGCGCAAATTTTGGGCTGAGCAGCCCAGTTGGGAAGGATTGCGCAATTTTCTGGGTGAAGCTTGCTCAGCAGAATTGCACAATTTTGGGGCCTAGCAAGCTGCCAGTCAGAAGTGCGCAATTTCTGGAGGGAAGGCCGGTTGCCCTCCAAATTTGCACAAATTCTTGAAGGAGTTGCTGAGCGTGCTGCTGGACCAAGTTCCGATAAACAACCTGTGAGGGGGATGCATCAAAGTTTGATCGACAGGTTGTATTTCTGCAAGAAAATCGCCGGAGCTTGTGTACTTGACGAAGCAAGACATGATGCTGTGAAGGTTGGTAGGGAGACTCCAAAACGAGGCCAAAGCAAAATTTTGGAAGGTGGTTGTAGCCGCTACAACACCTTCCTAATGTGTGATTGGGTCCATAGAACTCACTACACCCTTTCCTTGTGTGTGATTAGGTCTCCTCTGAGAGGCACACACTCAACTCTACCTATTGAGCACTCTAGGCCTCTTGGGCTCATTCTCCCTACTCGGAGAGTGTCCATCCATGCTGGTGCCAAATCAACACTCTCTCAACAAGAGGGGTAATCTCCACAATCCCCACCTTGGCTTTGAAGTACAAAAACTTCTCTCTAGGCAACAACTTTGACAGAACATCAACTATCTGCTCATTGATGGAGATGTACTCCAGCCTTATTGCTCTCCTTTGCAACATGTCATGGATATAGTGGTACTTGATATCGATATGCTTCAACTTGTCATGGAACACGAGGATTCTCTGAAAGCTTCAGACAATTTTGATTATCACAATGTATCATTGCCAGTTCCAAATCTTGGTTAAACAGTACTGCAAAGAACTTTCGAAGCCATACTGCTTTGGTACAAGCCTCATTAGCTATGATGTACTCTACTTCTATAGTGTTGTGTGCAACTGACCTATGCTTCCTACTCATTCAAGATATCATAGCGGAGCCCAGACTGAAGCATACCCTCGAGGTACTTTACCTATCCTTAGCACTTCCAACCCAATCTGCATCTCTGTATATCCCAAAAGTTGTACATACCTGTTTGTAACATATCTCAAGCCATAAATCATAGTACCACAAAGATATCTTAGAATGTGATTTGTTGCAATCCAATTCTCATGCCTCGGTTCAACCTAGAACTGGCTCAATGTGTTCACAACAAAGCAAGTGTCTTGTCTGGTGTTAACCAAGTACATCAATGAACCAATCAACCACCAGTACATAGATGGATCTACCAAACTGGATTCAAAGCCTCTTAACTTCTTCAAGTTCATCACCGTGGGAGTAGCCATGGATTTACAATACATCATACCAAACTTATGAAGGATCTCAATCACATCCTTTCCTTGACCAAGGAAGACTTTGCCAGGTTTTTTCAATACTTCTAGTCCCAATTAATAATGCATCAACCTGAGATCCTTCATATCAAATTCAGAAGCCAATTGCTTCTTTCGTTGAATGATAAGAGGCTCAACACATGCCAAAAACAAATCATTAGCATATAACAATAAGATCATAGGTGCATTCTTCACAACCTCAAACTAAAGGTTCAGATTATTGTCACTCTTGGTAAATCCCAATCTCGTTAGATAGTCGTCGATACTAGCATACTAATCTCTTGGAGCTTGTTTGAATCCATACAAGGCCTTCTTCAACCTGCAAACATGAGACTCCTTTCCATGCACCTCAAAGCCTTGAAGTTGCTCTATGTACACCTCTTCCTCAATCACACCATTGAGGAAAGAAATCTTCACATCCATCTAATGTAAGTTCCATTCCATCGAAGCAGCAAGTGAGATGATGGATCTAATGGAGGTGTATTTGGCCACTGTAGCAAAGGTCTCATCGTAATATTCTCCCTCTTTCTGGGAGAACCCTTTGGCCATGAATCATGCCTTGTATTTATCAATACTTCCATCTGCAACATGCTTGATCATATATATCCACTTGGATGTTACCCCAGACTTTCCTTCTGGCATAGCCACAATCTTCTAGAAATCATTCTTCATGATGGATTGATATTGTTCATTCATAGCTTCCTTCCACACCTATTGGTTGGTTGCTTCTTCATATGTGGAAGGATCTGCATCAATCAATTTAGTCTTTAGATTTGCATAGTTAGAGAACCTCTTAGGTCTCTTAATTTCTCTGGATGTGCCTTTAGGAGTTGCATGTCCTTTTGCTTCTTCCAATGTATATTTAAGCCATGCTGACCTTTTTCTTATCTCAGGAACAACAATTGGTTCCACTAGTTCACAAGGCTCGTCTAGCTTTGCAAGACCTTCTGCAGAACTTGAATGCTCGTCTTCATGTTTTACTTCATCAACAGAGTCTACTGAAACTTCCTTGGACTTTTAATATGCCACTTTTTCATCAAAAGTGACATCCCGACTAACCTCGAACCGCTGCTTCTCTAGAATGTAGACTCTATAGGCCTTAGATGATTCACTATAAACCACAAATATGCCTTTCTTCCCCAAAGGCTCAAGTTTGTTCCTCTTATCCTTAAGATCATGGATATAGATAGGACAACCAAAGATTCTCATGTGCCCAACCTCTAGCTTCCTTCTAGAGAATGCTTCTTGAGGAGTCATACCTTCCAGAATTTGATAAGGACTTCTATTTTGAATATATACCATTGTCAACAATGCTTCTCCCGATAAGAACAATGACAAATCTTGGTCATGCATCATCGCCTTGAAAAATTCTTCAATGGATCTGTTGTTTCGTTTTGCTACACCATTTTGTTGTGGATTATGGGGAACGATAAACTCTCTCTTAATCCCAACTTTCTTACAAAAATCCACAATCTCTTTTGAGGTGTATTCTACTCCATTGTCAGACCTTAGAATCTTGATCTTCTTACCTATAAAGTTCTCCACTTCAGCTTTAAATTCTTGAAACCTTGAGAAAAACTTATCCTTAGTCTTCGAAAGATAAATCCATGTCTTGTGGGAAAAGTCATCAATAAATGCCACATAGTATAATGAACCTCCAAATGATCTCGCAAACATCGATCCACACACATCAGTCTGTAACAAATCCAAGACTTCTTTAGTTCTGTTGTCACTGCTTTGAAGTGGTTTCTTGATGTTCTTCCCAAGAGTACAACCTTTACAACACCTTCATGATCTATTTGTAGTTCAGGGACACTTGAAACTATTTGATTCAATTTAGGTAATGCTCTATAATGAATATGTTTGTATCTTCTATTCCATAGCTCACTTGGATTGATTTCATCATGAACTAGGGCTTGAGTTGGTTGACTCACAAGCCTATACACTCTTCCTTCACGAATCCCAAATATGTTTGTACCTTCTATTCCATAACTCACTTTGATTGATTTCGTCATGAACTAAGGCTTGAGTTGGTTGACTCACAAGCCTATACACTCTTCCTTCATGAATCCCAATAACCCTAGCATCATCTATACTAGAGCCCTTGGACCACACTAGTGCTTTTCCATCCACAAAAGCTACTCTATCTCCTTTATCTTCTAAACATAAAATAGAGACAAAATTCTTTTTCAAACCTGGTTTATATAGAACATTGTTGAGATGCATGCTATTACCAGATTCCAGCTCTATGGATCTGTTTCCAACTCCTTTGAATGCATAGTTGTGACTGTCTCTAATCGCAACCCTTTGGGACAACCTCTTTTCTATTATGCTAGAAAGATTTCCACACTCTCTAGTCATATGCATTGATGTGCCACTATCTACTAGCCACATCATCATCTTCATATGCAATAGAACTAGTTAGAGCAAAAAAATAGAAGAAATATTTGTCCCTTTTGGGCTTCTTGGGGTGTTCCTCTTCAACATCAGTTGTGGAAGCATGTTGTTTTCTCTCTTCTTGTTATTAATCATCAGAAGACAATCCCTTTTGAAATGCCCAAATTTCTGACAACCATAACATTGAATCTTTGACATGTCCTTTTTCTTTGACTTCTTGTGTTGAGAGCCATCCTCCTTTCCTTTATGCTTGAAGCGGGCGGCCAATGCTTCAGAAGCTTCCTATCTTTCGATATAATCCTTGATTCTTCTTGAGCATAAGAGGCCCATAATTCTTCAAATGTAGGAGTTTCCTTCCTGCTACTTATACGTACTACAAATGCATCCCATGATCTAGGGAGACCATTGAGTGTTGTAGTCACAAGTTCACTTTCAAGAATAGTTTCCCCAATTGTTGCAATTGATCCTTTATTTGAGAAATCGTTACAAAATATGAAGCAACTGTTTCATCATTCATCATCGTCACATCACGAATTTCATTCTTCAAACTCATGGCGATTTGTTAGGGCATCTTCTTAGAAGTATCTAGCTTTGCAATGTAGGGGATAATATGATCTCTAATGGAGCCCACAATGATGCTCATGGCATTGAGATCATCTTTCTTAAACTTCTCTTTTCCTACAGTGTCTATTGGTTCCACAACTCTCCTTGATACAATATACAATACCTTATTCTTTGCAAGAATAATATCAACTCTAAGTTTCCAAGCCCTAAAATTTGAGGCTCCTTCCAACTTATTTCAGATTTCATAGAGGAGGTCATGGATGTGAATCAAGAAGGACTTCAGCAATGATGATCTCAAATTAGGGTTTCTTCAAAAGTGATATCAAGGTTCCTTTATTCACCAAAGCTCTCATTCCATGTTGATTTTCTTAGTGCAATAGAAACTAGCACAATATTTCTAAAAATTTGATAATTACTTTTGATGTAGATCTTCTTTTACTTGTATTCCAATACATCATTCATTAAGTATACTTCAGAAATTCAACCATAAAGAACAATAGAATGCTAGAGATCACAGTGCACAAAGAAGAGAAAAAATTTACCCTAGGAAACCCCACCCAGAGGACAAACCCAACAACCTTTTCAATAGAGAAATTATTTTGTTCAACAAGAAACACACCTAGACCTATGGTCAAACTTGTTCTTCCCCTCCAAGTAAAGCCTCCCAATCCGATCCATAAATTTTCCCTGCTTGATCTGACCCAGAAATTTCGACCCTCTTGCAGCTGCTAGTTGCCCTGGCACTTTGGCCCTTGTTGTTGCCCAAAATTTCGCCCCCCTACAACAGAATGCCCAAAAAAACTGTGAACCATTAGAGAGACTATATCCACACCTTCGATTTGATGAGAGAGAAAGATAGCCAATTCATCTTCTTCATTCTATTCATCCTTCCTGTCCTTTGCTTGCTTGCCCAAAAACTGTCTTGTGAGAGAAATGGAAATTGCACAAGTGGAGGAGGTTGAACTACCTTTATATAGTGGTTTGTCTTGGTTGAATGGGTGTATCTTTTGCCAGGGACAACTTGACTCGGAGGTAGGCCAACTTGACAATTTTTGGACCTAAACATTACAATTCAAAAATTCAAATTTTCTTCTTTTAAAAGTCACAACAGGACTGACTCAAAATATAAAAAAAATTGACTCTAGCAACTAAAATTTGCTTTAAAATAATAAATACAAGTACATCAAGTGACCAAATATACATTATGAACATTGACCATAGTTAAAAATTCAACAACTTCATTAGAGATTGGAGATAATAATAGAAATTCTCTTGCAAATTTTGCATTGTGTCTTGTCATTTCTTCTTGTTAGTATTTTGTGTTTTTTCAAGCGAGATCTAGTGTGAGCTACTCTTTTTGAGAAAATGGGTCATGTGAAAATGTCAACAGTAAAAATTGTAAATTTTTCTCTCTGATTCATTTGGTTAGAGCTAGTTTTTTCTTAAATACTTAGGAAGAATATCCTTAAGATCTTTTCTAATATTTTACCTTTTCATTTAAGCAAATTGTTTTCATTAGATTCTAGTTTATTTAAGTATTGAGGGTTAGAGCTGGTTTTTTTTCTTAAATACTTAGGAAGAATATCCTTGGGATCTTTTCTAATATTTTACCTTTTCATTTAAGCAAATTGTTTTCATTAGATTCTAGTTTATTTAAGTATTGAGGGTCTTTCATAGTGCATTATATTAGACATCATTTTTGGGATTCAACTGCGTTAAGAAAGTCATTCATCTATGACCATTTCCATGAGAGGTAGTCGTAACTGACTAATTTCTCATGATTTTTGAATAGTCCACTTAGCACTCATTGCATCGGGCGATGCTCACAGGGGTGAAGAAGTGGGATTAAAACTAATGAAATGAATCACATAGGATCAATCATCACTTTCGGGGCTTGCACCCGATAACCAGGACTTCCCAAGAGATCACCCATCCCAGATTGCCTCTGGCTCAAGCACGCTTAATTATGGAGTTTTCCCCACAATCAAGCCCACTTAGCTTGTTACCCCATTTGCAAAACCTTAGCAAGTATTGTGCCTCATGAACCATTCAAGTAGAGCTCTCTTCACGCTTATGTATTTAAGTATTGAGGGTCTTTCGTAGTGCATTATATTAGATATCATTTTTTGTGATGCAATTGTGTTAAGAAAGTCATTCATCTATGACCATTTCCATGAGAGGTAGTCATAACTAACTAATTTCTCATGATTTTTGAATAGTCCACTTAGCACTTATTGCATCAGGTGATGCTTACAGGGGTGAAGAAGTGGGATTGAAACTAGTGAAATGTATCACATAGCATCAATCAACACTTTCGGGGCTTGCACCCAGTAACCAGGACTTTCCAGGAGGTCACCCATCCCAAATCGCTTCTGGCTCAAGAACGCTTAATTGTGGAGTTTTCCCCACAATCAAGCCCACTTAGCTTGCTACCCCATTTGCAAAACCTTAACAAGTATTGTGCCTCATGAACCATTCAAGAAAAGCTCCCTTCACTCTTATGTATTTAAGTATTGAGGGTCTTTCGTAATGCATTATATTAGATATCATTTTTTGGGATTCAACTGCGTTAAGAAAGCCATTCATCTATGACCATGTCCATGAGAGGTAGTCGTAACTGACTAATTTCTTATGATTTTTGAATAGTCCACTTAGCACTCATTGCATCGGGTGATGCTCACAGGGGTGAAGCAGTGGGATTGAAACTATTGAAATGAATCACATAGCGTCAATCATCACTTCCAGGGCTTGCACCCGATAACCAGGTCTTCCCGGGAGGTCACCCATCCCAGATTCTAGTTATTTTCTTGTTACCAAATTTAAACTTTCTTAAAAGAAGTGTGTTTGTGGTGATTTCAGGATCATTACTTCTTTTCCATCCGTAAGTGGAAGAGGATTAGGGCATTTTTCTCTCAACAAATCATAGAAGAAGAAGGGATCGATCCAACAGAGGATTATAATGGGTTTAACCTTGTATTTTTCCATGAAACCCTGCAACTACTTAGATGAATAAATGAAAACCGAAACCTAGTTAACTTTCACCAAGATACAAAGCTTCTTACAACTTATAAGTAGCGGAATAAAAACATGGAGATAAAAACACATGCACAAATTGACACACTTGTTTTCTCAGGAAACCTAACAGGGAAAAACCTGCTTGCTTGATGTGGTTGTTTTATTGATTGTTCTTGAGCACTTGGATCTATTACAAAGAAATTTGCCTCATTGAGAAAGTGTTCTTCTTCTCACACAATTCTCAGTTGATACAATTGATCTTGGTCGGCCTTGATCCTGCTTGATATCGAACTTTTAGCACACAATTGTTCCTTTGCTGCCTCCTTGACATGCTCTACAAAACTTGCTCTCTTTTGCTTGATCTTTGCGCGCTAGGTCCCTATTTCGTAGGCACATTAGTCCCTGTCATTTTAGGGTTCCTTTGTGTATTTATATTCAGGTTCCCAGCGCTCTCTCTCTCATCTTCTTTCATTCATCTCATTTCTATCCTTCAGAAGCGTCCTGATGATGGACCCCCGTTGGGGTTCGAAACGTCGACAGACTAAACTGGAAACTGTGGATAATCCAGAACATGAAGCTACATTAGTCCCTATTCTCTAGCGCAGATCAACTCCTATTTTATAGGGGGAATCCCTATATCCTTGCGGACTTGCTGCCTCTTATTTCTTAGGACCCAGTGTTGAATTTGTAATTATGGTCGGCCTTCATAATGTACTTTTGGTCACTTGATATAATTATTTTATCATTTTAAAGCATATTTATAAATGCTTGAGTCAAAGTCCCATTGCGACTTTTTAAAGATGTAAATTTGAATTTTTGAAATGTACTTTTTGGCTCCAAAAAGTGACAAGTTCACTTCTCTCCAAGTCAAGTTGGCGTTGGCCAAGGGACATGTCTGTTGGAATTTCGAAGTCTAACCCATTATAAATTCTTCCTGTACTATCTGGTTTATTTCACCTACTTGTTTAATTATTAACAATTTATTTACCATGTAAATACTGAAAATAAACACAAGTACAATATCAACATCTATAGATCATCAACTGAAAGAAAACAAACACACAAGTGACACTATTATTTTTGGACCAATCTCCCTGGGAAAACCGGTGCAGCTATTCAGAGGGTTATATTATTATGTAGTTTATCTGAGTACAACTGGGTGCCTAAACTGGCTCAACTGACAGAGAAAAATATACAGCAACAATACCTCTATATCCTAAAACGGTATCGAAACCCTCTCCAACACAACTAAAGCTCAACGCTGGCCCTTCTGGCCTCTGCATCAACCTCTTGTTGATCTGCGTCAGCTCCAGGACTCTTTGCATTAGCCCTCTGAGGCACTGCGCAACCTCTACGAGCCTTTGCGTCACTCCCTATGCTCTTTGCGTCGATCTCACAGTCTCTCTGGGCTTTGCGCTGCCTCTGCTGGGCTCTGCGTAACCTGGACTGGTTGCTGCTCTGGCTCTCTCCGCTTCTGCGCTGGTCTCCCAATATTGTCCCTGCCTCTCTGCCTTGTACTCACTGCCCCTCACTGTTGATCACTGATTCGACTTTGCTTAGCAACCCCGCTCTAGAAAAATGAATGACTGATCACTCTGTTGTATTCTCCAACTGACCCTCAAGCCTCCTCTTATACTTTTCTCGTTGATCCATCAACGATCGAGATTAAATATCTAATCAACGACTAAGATTAGATCTCACTTGATCCATGACTTTTGGAACCTTCTAACCCAGTTTTATATTAATACCCATTAATATTTTATTTTTCTGAAGTTTAGACTTAGGAACTCTATTAAAAATATTAATTATTTTAATATATCTCCAAACCGGTTAGAATATGCCCAAACCATTGTTGGGTCTTGGAGATCTCATGTGCTTTAGCCTCTCCACCAATTTTCATGGCTAGATCACATCTGATGCTACCCCAAATCAACACTCCCTCTTAGCGAGGATTATGCTCTAGTAATACTCCACACTGAGCATCACCTTGATTATTCAGCACCGGTCCCTGTGCTGATGCTAGGCCTCCCCGCCCAACATCCTCTGCACTGCTGCATCTTGTACTACTGCCCATGGCCCTGCCACTGCCACTGTTGCATCCATACGACAACTCTCTCTGTATTCGTGTTGTTGTTGGTCCATCCTCCCAGCACTGCATCCCTCTCTCATCATGATGCATCGTGCTACTGCACTGCAACTCAGTTAACGAGAAGTAAGTAATTGATCCACCCATCTTCTGACATCCCTGTCAAGCTAGAGACACTCCCGATACTGAAGCTCTCTTTACCGCTAACAAGTGCTCCCTCTACTGACCTCTGTGTTGTTGCAACAACTCCCTGCATCTCGTACCGTTGCACACCTCTCTGTGCCATCCTGCACTAATGCAACACTCTCGTGCCTCTCACACTGTTGCAGCCTGATAGCCTTGCGTTGTCCCGAGACTTCCTGCACTATAGCACTCTTTGTCGCTCCATCCGCATCTGTGTCTACCGAGATCCACTAGTCCTGCTACTCTTCGGGGCTCCTGTAGCAAGGTATAATCCAAGAGGTTGGGTACCTCAAGGATCCCGCCCCTCATTGCATGTAGTCCTCCTGCCTACAGCTCGATGTCTCCCCACTTTTTCTCAAGTGGCACATGAGCACTCATGGCACAATCGTCCTCCTCCTCGACTTCTTTCTCCGCCTTTGTAGGCGTTGCCTTCGAGTCTGAAGCCTCTCCCTTACTCTTCTTCCTAGGACACTGGTTCGCAAAATGACCCAGTTCCCCACAATGGAAGCACTTGACCTTGAAGAGGTCCTTCTTCTTCCTCTTCTCCCGCTTTCTCGCAGATGCTGGAGTCGCATCCTCTTCTTCCTCCTTCTTGATCTTGACCCCTTTTTCGCTACTCCCCGCTTTGGTCAGCCGTCTGATCTCTTCTTGACGAAGAGCCGCCCATAGTTCTTCCCAATCTGTAAGACTCGTCCTTCCCAGTATGCTCTGGACAAATACCTCCCAATCCTCGGAAATTGTGTTCGATGCGGTCCTCACCGTCAATTCCTCATATGGCGTGGCCCCTATGGAAGTTCGCTGGTCATGGATTTCCTTCAAGCGACTGAGGAAGACATCTATCTGCTCTCCCTTCTGCATCTTGTATGCCTTTAGCTGATTCTCCAGGAGCATCTTCCTCTGCATGGAAGTCTGCTAGTACAATGTCTTCAAGGCATCCCACATCTCCTTTGCCATATCCTTCTCGGCAATATGTGGTACCACATGATCCTTGACCCCATCAAGGATGATGCACTTCGCCTTAGCCATTGCCTCTTCATACCTTTCATTAGCTACCGGGTCAACTGGGATAGCTATCACTTCGTGACGAAGCCCTTGAGGCGATGTCTGTCTAGAATGGACAAGATCCTAGCCTTTCATACCACAAAGTTGGATGCTCCGTCCAGCCTATCTTGATCTCTCAGCCCATTCACAGCGATCTCGTTGCTCTTCTTTCGACTTTTCAGAGTCTCTCTACTTCCCTCCTGGAAGTCCTCTGTTTGACTCCTGCTGAGTCTCAATTTCCCTTCTGGAAATCCCTCTGCAAACGTCAAGTTGCCCCACTCTGATCATTTGTGCAACTGCACCACTGATCCGGATTCCTTGGCTGGAAATCTGCCTTGGCAGCAACTCCCTCTCCCTTGGTCTTGCCCTGTTAGGTACTATTCTGACCACAGTACCCCACCAACTTCGCTCTGCAAATTACCCGCAACCTCCTATACCCCAGCAATTGAAGGATTGAGCCACTTGGCTCTATGCAATCCCGGCACCAACAAATCAACGCCCCCAACCAACTGCATCAACCCTCCTAATCTCTACGTGGCTATGTGTAACCCTGATTTTGCCTCCCTTAGCCTCTGCGCTACCTTTCTCTGGCCCAGAATGATGACGCAATCCCTCTGCGTCACTCCTTCCTCTGTCGCCTTCTGCAAGGATCAGCTCTGTCACTCGGGACAATTGAATATGCTGCAAATGCTTGGCTCGGTTGATGCCCTCAGTTTTCTTGTGATCTTCAACCACGCTCTGATACCATGTTGAAATTTCTAAGTCTAACCCGTTAGAAATTCTTCCTGTACCATCTAGTTTATTTCACCTACTTGTTTAATTACTTAACAAATTATTTACCATGTAAATACTGAAAATAAACACAAATATAGTATCAACATCTACAGATCATCAACTGAAAGAAAACAAGCACACAAGTGACATCGTTATATTTGGACCAATGTCCCCGGAAAAACCCAATGCGGGAAAACTGGTGCAGCTATTTAGAGGGTTATATTATTATGCAATTGACCCTTATGGCCTCTGCGTCAGCCTCCTGCTGACCTGCGTCAGCCCCTGGACTCTCTATGTCAGCCCTCTAAGGCACTGCACAGTGTCTGGGAGCCTTTGCGTCACTCCCTCTGCCCTTTGCGTGGATGACACAATCTCTCTAGGCTCTGCATAGCCTGGGCTGATTGTTGCTCTAGCTCTCTCCGCTTCTGTGTTGGTCTCCCAGTATTTTCCCTGCCTCTCTGCCTCGTACTCATTGCCCCTCATTGTTGATCATTGATTCAACTTTTCTTAGCAACCCCGCTCTAGCAAATTACGAGTTTTCTTAGCAACCCCGTTCTAGCAAAATGAATAACTGATCACTCTAGTGTATTTTCCAACTGACCCTCAAGCCTCCTCTTATACTTGTCTCATTGGTCCATCAACGACCGAAATTAAATCTCTAATCAACGACTAAGATTAGATTTGACTTGATCCATGACTTTTGGAACCTTCTAACCCAGTTTTATATTAATACCCATTAATATTTTGTTTTTCCTAAGTTTAGACTTAGGAACTCCATTAAAAATATTAATTATTTTAATATCTCCTAAATCGGTTAGAATTTGCCCCCATTTCTGAGTCTTGGAGATCTCATGTGCTTTAGCCTCTCCACCAATTTTCATGGCTAGAACATATATAATGCTACCCCAAATCAACAATGTCTTTTCACTCGAGACAGACTACTATATAAAGGCAATTCAAGCTCCTCATTTGGCAGATTCACCCTCCTCTCTCAAGACAACTTTTGGGCAAGTGAAGGAGGTAAAAAAGGATGAATAAGGACAAAGAAAGAAGGTTGAGTTTCTCTCTCTCCTCTCTCATGAACTCGCACATGTGGATAAAAGCCTCTCTCTGTGATTCGTATTGTTTCTAGGCATTCTGTTGTAGGGGGGCCGAAATTTTTTGGGTTATTGGGCAGTGTCCGGGGGCCAAAATTCTAGACTATTGGACATTTGCTAGGAGGCCAAAATTTCTAGATCATGCAAGCAGAATGAAGTGCAACAACAGTTTTGGTGGGATCACCTTGTAAAAGTCATCTATTTTCCTTATTTATCTGTAAACAGGGTTAGGGTTTAGTCTAAATCTGCAGTTTATAACAATTTTACATCTATATGTCATTTTTCTATTGGTAAGAACTGCATTTAATAAAATTAAAAAGGCAAAATCTAACATTAATTGCATGTTTTACCCCTAAAATTAACACTGATGTCTAGATATTTACTATTGTTACATTCATTTTTAGCAATTAAAAACTGAAATTTGACCTATCCCTTGCTTACCTTTTTTATAGCCTTTATACCTTTGTTAATTTTATCATTTAGAGGTTATTTCTTTGCTATTATATGTTATTGCACACTATAAATCTGCATAGTATAAAGCCCTAGTTTATAAGTGATTTATATGCGAGCTCATTAGAGAGCCATTTGACTTGGAACCCTAGTCACTTAACGTCAAGTCTTGATAGGGAAGCCTCCCTTGTGGGGATTGTTGTCGCCTAAGATGTACACCCAAGTGTAGGAAAAGTTTTCAACCTCGCAAGGTATAGTCCTTAAGGCACAACGCTCGAAGAAGGGGCTATCACCTATTCCCAACTCTCTTTGTTAAGGCTCTCTCCTAGGCAAGCTATGGGTGGTAGTCCCTAAGGATGATTATAGAAGGAAAACTTGTTGGAACAACAAGTTCTAGGAGGCAAAGGGCAAGACAATTAGCTCTAAATGTAACTTGATTATAGATTAGTTAGCAAGTATGAATATTTGTGAGCAATATATATGAGATAGACTCAATTAGATCAATATGGAATTAAAATGATGAAAGATAAGAGACTAGTGCCTTATAAACAATGTTCAAATACAAATCGAAACATTTGCAAAAGTAAATTGATTTTTCAAGTCACAATAATAACAACGGTGCAGGGCAAGTGTTAGTATAGGGGATCAAAAGATTATATGGAATTAGAAACATGAGCAATAAGACTTAATAGAACTTGTAGGAAAAGAAGGCTAGTACTTCAAGTAAAAGATGCTTTAATTATGATATTACATTCAAAAGATAACAAGCATGAAATTGACATGTACAAGGACATAGAGTAAAGAATTAGCCCACAATTCCAATTACAATAGCCAATTAAAATGCAAAATATGAAAATGCTAGATGATGAATGCAAGACTAAACTATGTGAGATGCAAGAGTCTTGGTTGATTTTTATTTGTATGCCTAGACTATGGTGAATGTCTTCTCCTCAATTGTCAAAAGGTTGTTGGAAGAAGAGTTTGAGAAGGAGGCTATGGCCTTATTAGCTATAGCTATCCAAGGCTTCTAGCAACCTAAGTGCCTCATTTCCTACAAGGGTCTGGGCCACAAGAGAACTGCAAGGTCACCCGTTTTAACCGTTGTTTAAGGATCAAACTTCTTAAATTGTTTAAGGGTCAAGCTTCTTAAATTGAGTGGTGGAGAAAGTTGTCATATTTTTTTTTATCAACCAAGCTTATGCTTGGAGGTAAATTTTAGAGATGCAAACCTAGATCTAATATGAAAATAAGATGCAAATGTTAATGCAATGCTTCAATGAGATATGCCGCAATGTTTCAAAAGTGAAATGCTTCAAATGTATTAATAACAAAATACAATTCCAGTTTCAATTGATCAAATTATGATGTGTGTTTTAGAGTATTAATATGATCAATACATCCGAAAGAAACAATTGTGAATTTCTCGATAAAGCATAAGTAAAATGAGATCTAATGCAAATTGGTAATGAGATCTTAATCAAATGTTTCAATAACAATCAAAACACAATGCTTCAAAATGTGAAATGTATTTAAAATTTACCAATAGCAAATATTATTCCACTAATATACTTAAATTAACAGTGAGCACAGTTTATTATTATAATAAGATTAGTTTATGCCAATCGTTAATGAAACAAATGAAAAATTATTCAATGATACAATGCAAATTCCAATGAAGATATTAATTAGCAAATTAGGTATAATGATTGAAATGGCAAATTAACTTGAATAGCTAGTTAAATCACCATATAGTAAGATCAAACAAAAAAAATAAGTGATTCAAAACTTATTAGGAAAATATGAGATTTAAATTTAATAATTAAATATTATGAATTATTAAAATGCAAAATGGAAAAGTTAACCATAAGATATAAGTAGTAAATTAGTGAGTCAAATGGAGACCCTCCTAACCAAATAGGAAGTAGAGAATTTTAAAACTTTCAAAAAGGGTTTACATATAAATAATAAATACCCTTCCTTTTTCCGAAGGTGGCAAAACCTATCAAACTCAGGTGTCAAACCAATAGTGAAGACAGCCATCTGTGTCGGTTTGACTCATCACTGTTATCAAGGAAAACCACGCCACCTGTAATAACCCGCTGGTGGTCCGTAAGGGAGTAGGCTTCCACTCCTGCCAGATGCCTCTGGGTTTTGGGCCGTTAACCTGTTTCCTTACGTCCGAGGAAGACGAGCTCTTAGCCAAGCAGAAGCAATGTTACGGCATACTCCAGGCCGAAATAAATACCCCTCCTTAAAATACTAATGAGACTTTTTTTTTTGGGTCGGTTTTTGGTTTGTCCCACAATGCTTAATTTCTTGAAAATCGAACCTGGAAAATTTTCAAATAATTTCGGTCAGACTTTTAACAGATTTCCGCATATGGAATTTTGCTTGTTGCTGAGGAGAAAACGCCCGGATTTGAAGACGGCCTACCTTCAGAATCTCATATCTGAATCCCCAAGCTTCAAAAAATTCAATTTTTTAATTTCTGCTTGAAATTTTTTAATTATGTTCAAAGGTGAGGAAAGGCTCCAACTAAGCTTGCGGCTGACAGAGATCTCCCAAGTGCAAACGACTTCTCTAAAAATTTTGAGTCGATTTTAGATAATAATTAAAAAAGGAAACGGCTTCCCAAAATTTCGAATTTGCTCCAAAGGAGAGAGCGTTCTAAAAAAAATTCGATATGAATAGTTTCAAGCTTCAATTGATAGATCTTAGCAAAATCGATTTCAAACCCTAGCCATCTAGGATTTAGGGCTAGATCTGTGAAATTGAAAGGGTTTTATTCACAAGCGAGGTGAAAAAAATTATAATTTTTCTTAGTCTTCAAACAAACAATCCATCTGCAAAAAAAATATGCAATAGATTTCTACGTAAGAAACCATTTATTTTTTTCAGATCTGCAAATAGAGAGAAAACCCTAAATATATATATAACAAAATAAATTTTATATACATAAGGTTAGTAAATATATACAAAATATTTACAAAATTGACAAAATTATTTGCCCCAAAAGTGTGGGTACAACTCCGCTCTTGGGTTTTAGAATACAAGCTCTAAATAGCTGGATCTATTCAGTAAAAACACAATATAGGGATATTAGATTTTTTATGAGCAATATCTAAGATAGAGAGATTAGATTTTTTATGAGCAATATCTAAGAAATCCTATAAAATATCGTTAGACAAGTCTTTGAAATCAAACAAAGTAGGGTCTTTAACTTCTAAGTCTTGGGAGTTGGCTAGTCCAACCAAAGACGTCCCCTAACACCCACAATCTGAATCCTATATTGATCCATAGTTTTAAAAATCGGTCAGCTTGAACCGAAAACCGCTCAAACCGGTCGGTTCATTGGGTGATTGGGTCAAACTAGCCAAAAAACCCGGTTGAAGGGTCCATTTCACCAAAATTTCACAAAAACCGGACCAAACCGGCCGGTTTATGAAGGAACTGGTTGGTTCCATAATAAACCGCCCTGTTTATTACCGGGGCAACTATAGAACCCACAAGATGTAGTTCTCTGAGTTTTGACGCTGTTTTGAGGGAAGCTTGGGGTTGTTTTCCTCCAAAAATAGTCCCTCCAAGAAAAACATGCCTACCTTCTCATTTGCCTGAGACATCTCAACCCTAGCAATGTTGGCAATGTTAAATTCTTAAAGTAAAATTGACATTTCCTTTATTTTTCATTTTCATCCTTTTACTTAAATTTTTAACATTAACATGAAATGACTCAGGATGTTTGAGAGTGGTTTCGACCTCGTTGGATTTCATATGGGGAAACTAGAATTTTAGATTTCACTCAAAATTCAGTAGACTTAATGGTTTTCAGGATTTCATGGTTTGGGGGTTTGCAATGTTTCAATTTGATTCTTTCATGCGAGAGGGTATGATATTGGCATTTGATCAAGAGCATGAAGCCCTTTAAGAACCTTGCTGTTGATGGCATTGACTGTTGAATTTTGTTGATGTTGGTGGTATCAATTGTTGAACTCCTCTACCATGGCCTTGACAAGAATGTACCCTTCACTCAAAGGAAAACCACTGGTTAGACATGTTAATCTTTTTCTACCACATTATAAGGTTGAAGAGATGAACCCTTCACTCAAACCAAAATCATTAGTTACGCATGCTAAACCTTTTCAATTTCTATCATGTTATAAGGTCGAGCAATCCAAGTCTGAAGACTTTGAGCTAGATGATGTTTATGTATCTCTTGTTGATGATCCCATTTCTAGTAGCGTTGAATCAATGATGAGTTTCATGAATGACCATGTTGATCAGTGATTTGTAGTTTTGATGTCTATTTTTGCTACTACTACTACTAAAGTTGTAGAGTTTTAGGAGTCCTCAAACTCTGAGCCATATTATTTATGTAGCTCATTTAATGATCTCTTGTCTAGTAGTGGTGATGAGTTTGATCATGGATGAAGAGTGATCATGTTGTTGATCACTGATATGTAGACATGTAGTAGGTCAATGGCATCATTGCTTAGAGCAATGTTTTCAGACTCTAGTGGCCATTTAGAGCCTCATTGATTATATATTTTGTCGCTGATATGTATTGCACTTGGTGCCATTTTGATATATTCACCTTTACATGGTATATAAATGAGCAAACTTCGCATATTTTGTCTCTATTGGCTTGGAATCATGGTTTTAAATCTTAAAAATAGTTTTTTCATTAAAAAATAATATTTAATGTATTTTTTAAAAACCGGTTCATTTAGACCTAACCAGTTCCGGTTTGAAACCCGGTTTATTAGGTGGACCAGTGTGGTCACTGGTTCCGGTTTTTAAAACTATGGATTGATCTCTACACACTTAAGATAAAATTGTTAGATCACGACGAGTTAGATAACACAATGAACCAAAATATCTAGAGATACCTGCTAGATCGATTAATTTCAAAAATGTTTCTCTAATATCAAATACTAATGCAAGATACCTGTGCAAATAGTAGATCCACAATTGGCTAGTGAAATAACAATAATTAAATTTATTACTAGTAGAGCATTAAGAACAAATTGAGAAAAAGTTTACGATATAAATATGAAGAGGAACACCACCATGATTAACCTCAAAGACTTCTTTATTATTCAGAAAATATGGAGCTCCCTTAGCCAAGAGCTCGAATACAATGATCAAGACCAAAAATGGTTTACAGTGGGGAGTATGAGCTCAATTTATAGAATAATGAGAGAGAGACCTTCCAAGTGGAAAGTACTGCTAGTTTGACTTGATCCATGGCTCAATCCCGCCAAATATTTTTGAACCGATGACCATGAATTAACCCCAAAGACTTATTTATTATTCAGAAAATATGGAGCTCCCTTAGCCAAGAGCTTGAATACCGTGATCAAGACCAAAAATGGTTTATAATGAGGAGCATGAGCTCAATTTATAGAATAATGAGAAAGAGACCCTCCAAGTGGAAAGTACCGCTAGTTTGACTTGATCCATGGCTCAATCCCGCCAAATTTTTTTGAACCCATGATGTTGCTACATAGATCCAGAGGAAAATTTCGATTTCGTTGAGAGAAGTGTTGGGTTAGTCCAATATTTGACCTTAGAGAATTTTTGGACCATAAAAACATTTTACAAATTTTCTTCTCAAAAAATTCGCATTCACAATAACCACTTTGGAACATCCTTCTTTAAAAATCGGTTTTATAGGAAATTAATTCTTTGTTGGACCAACGAATTTTCCTTGGGCCCCTAACTGCCTTGGGAAGGATATTTTTCTCATTTTTTTATTGGACTCCTTCTTTGGGAAAGTCCTCATCCATTTTTAATTATTTTTCCACTTGGAGAGAATTTTATTCTCTCATTTTAATTTTTTGACTAATTTCTGGTTAATTATTGTCATTTCTTGCCAAAAAATAAAAAAATATGATTCTAGAGGAGTTCAAACATATTTTTCCACACTCAAAGTATGCCTAAATAGAAAATTTAGGAATTGAGGTGTAATTTTATGTACTCATACCCTTATAATTTCTATAGACAACACTTTCTACATTCTTACATCAAATACTACATAAAAATCTCATTCAAAAGGGGAATTTTGACAATTAAAAAGCCCCTAGACATAACCAAATTCTGCAAAACTCTAGATATAATCTAATATTTCATATTACATCGAATCTATACACTAAGACTCGCCTAAGACTTCGCTATCGAACTCCACTCTAGCTTTAGGGTATGTTTGGGAGAAAAACTTAACCAATTATTTGATGTTTGAGAAACATAAATAATTAGCTAAGGAAAAAAAACTCTCTAAAATGAAACTCCCTAGCAAAAATCTTAAGCTACCTAGATGTTTTACATGGCTTTATAAACATACTTAAATCATTTTTATATCATGACCCCCTAGGGTTGCAAAATTTGGATTACATAACTCTGACTTCATGATGATTTTCTAGATTTTTCACTGCTCTAACCATGAAAACATATACTCTACATATAGGGTGGTTGACACTTGAGTGGTCAACAGGGATAACATCGAACCACATAATAGCAAGAGAGAGGCCACTGAGGTGACAATGGTGGCTAATCTCTTTATTGCCTTAAAACCTAGCTTGCCTAATGAAGCTTTACACTAAGCATGTTAGATTTTGCCATAATAAGGCCAAAGCATAAAACCTCTCTTTTGATAATTTATGATAATATTATTCATAGTTTTATTGATTTTTGTAAACCACGAAGTTATACAAAAGGCAATACAGGCAATACAGTGCACCATGCAGTTCAAAACAATTAGAGTTGTAGAAAGAAGGAACCGCATAGAGGTGGTGATGGCAAGGTACATTTTAGAAAATGAATCTGTTCTTAATAAATATTGAATCTGTTCCTAATAAATATTGGGTAGAGACAGTGCACACAATTCTGTACCTACTCAATTGATCTCCGACAGAGAGAGTCAAGAATATGATTCTAGACAAGGCTTAGTCTGAAAGGAAGCTTTGTGTAAATCATCTCAAAGTCCTTGGTTTAGCAGTTTCTACATGGAAGCTTCGTGTAAGTCATTTAAGATTCTTTGGTTCAGCAGTTTCTACATGGATTTCTGAGGAAAACTACAGTCTAGAATGTAGACACTAAAAAAAATAGTTAACTAGCCTATCAAGGGTCCACAAATTTCCATTTACAAACTTGATTCTTTCACTTTGAACATTCAATCAAGTACGGACTCTAAGGTGGACCATTGCTCTGATATCATTGTTCAAAACATGATGCAATGAATACATGATACGCCAGAGATGTAGAATGGATTAAATATTATTCGTAGGAGTCAATTGCATTGTGTTGTTTCCCTTTATTTACTAAGTAGCACTAACTAATTGACCTAACTTCCCAAGTAACTAATGACTTAATGTCTTTTATTAAAGTTACCATTACATTGTAATATAGAATTCCTATATTATTCTAACACAACACAACTCACCCAAGCTTCAAATATGTAGAAACCTGGAGAATTGAATGTGATATACTTATTAATTCCAATCTAACTTTGTTCCCAGGTGCAAATTAATTATTTCCTTGTCAATTTTTCCATTTTACAGGTGGTAACAGTGACTACGGCTAATGGAGGTGGTGCATATAATGTGATTCCAGACTCGGTTACTATAAGTGGCACATTTCGTGCTTATTCAAATGAGAGCTTTTATAGATCTAAACAAAGAATAGAGGAGGTACATACAAAACTATTCATAGCAAAAGAGGTTGTGGACATTTGTATATTAAAATTAGTTTTTTTTCCTGAAATATTTTTCTTTCATTGGACATGGCCTGTCTCTCAATCTCCGGAGAGACTGCTATTTTTATTAATTCCATTCTTGTGGAGTTTCGCATGTAAATAGTCTATTATCTAGAGAGAAGTCATAATTGTAATCTGACATGTTGAAATTACAGATTATTGTAGGCCAGTCTCTTGTTCAGAGGTGCGCTGCAACTGTGGAATTCTTAGAAAAGGAGTACCCATTTATTCCTCCAACTGTCAATGACCAGAATATGCATGATCATGTTTGGAAAGTTGCAGCTGATCTAGTTGGTGCACATAATCTGAAACTTGCAACTCCTCATATGGCTACAGAAGACTTTGCTTTTTATGCCGAGGCTATACCTGGTGCCTTTTTTTTCATAGGAATGAAAAATGAGACATGTGGATCAGTACAAGCATCACACACTTCACTTTTCACAATTGATGAAAATGTTCTCCCACTTGGTGCCGCAATGCATGCTGCCATAGCTGAAAGGTACCTTAATGAAGGCAAGTCTAGGTCTTCTCAGTTTTCAGTAGCAGGCACTTCCATATCACAGTGAAGTCTGAGATAAAGGAACTTAAGTGATACCAAGTTAGACTGTGGTTTATGCAGCTTTAGGGAAGAAACCTCCAGTGTCCCTCAAATATTGTAAATATCGGTGTTTTCATGTTCTTGCATGTGGAGGCAGAGTACGTCTACTCAATTACAAGTGATCTGAAATTTAATATTTATGTATTCTTTCATGGTACACTTAGATGGGCATTATTGGAAGGGTCATTTATTTTGTGTTGCAAAGGGAGTGGGGTTTAGCCCAGCTCCTTTTAACATTTACATTATTGTCATGAGAGTTGGCACCCTCCTATGTGGGATCTGTGAAAGAACATTGGAGGTGGAAGAAGTGAGTGCAACCGAAAATATATAGATAGTGACTAACTGAAAAGTCCATAATTTTAAGGACTGCTATACTAGTTGAATATACTGTAGCAATTAGAAATGTGACGTTGTACATTGTTTATTGATAATGACTAAACAATAAGTCAATGTCATGAATTGCTTATGCGGTTAAGATGCAGCTATAAACTTCATAATGACACTGTTACATACCAATTACAAATGTGATGTTGTACACTATTTATTGATAATGACTAAACAATAAATCAAGGTCATGTAATGCCCCACTTAAATCTTATCCTACAAATTTTGTTAATGTTTACATTATCTAAAAATATTGAGAAATATAGGTCTAATATAAAATTCATGATTTCCATTATTTAAATTCTCCACTTACCCTCTCAAATTGAATATTGGGTAGAATTTGGTCTCCTTCCATTATTTCAAAATGTATGTATTCATTTCACATTACCCAATGTACCCTCACATTTATTAAGGAGAAGACATGGTCCTCTCTATGTAATTACATTTCACATTCCCCCATGTACCCCTACATTTACTTGGGAGAAGACATAGTCCTCTCCAACTCATTATCAATATATATATTCATTTCACATTACCCAATGTACCCTCACATTTATTAAGGAGAAGACATGGTCCTCTCCATGTAATTACATTTCACATTCCCCAATGTACCGTCACATTTACTTGGGAGAAGACATAGTCCTCTCCAACTCATTATCAATATATATATTCCTTTCACATTACCCAATGTACCCTCACA
>APFE031021374.1:57167-67577 GCA_000404065.3 Pinus taeda
TATATATCTATATATATATATTGAGGTGGCAGGCCATGACCCCCGCCACCCCCCAAAACCTTATGGTAAAACAAAATTAATTAAAAAAATAGGTCAACGGGCCATGACCCCCACCAGCCCCAACTACCACAACCAAAAACATGTGTTAGTAAGGGTGGGCGGCCATGACCCCGTCGCCCCTGGAACCACCACCCTCTATATATAAACAAGACTGTGATCGGGGTGGGGGTGAGCCACCGTTTCGACGAACCCGTTGCCCGGAAACATGGACTCAGAAAATGATATGTCAGGAATAGGAGGGGCGGGATTTGATCCCCTGACCCCTCCTCAACCACTTGTCCTTCTTTGCCACCGTGCCAACGACCCTACCTTGGTAAACTTCGCTAACCATCGTATACTTAAACGCTCTTGCACGGTGCAGACGGGGGAGGGCAGACCCCACACAGAGATCGAGAGTTATATTATTTTAATTGCAGACAGACGAACCATGATTCGCAAGCCATAGGAGGAACCATGAGGGGCATGCACTTCAAGATAGATTCTCAGAGAATATTCTCTTGATGCCAAAGATTCCTTGGGAGGTAAAATTTCATTTAGTCAGAATGTAATCAAGCTTAAAATCATTTTTCTCATATTTTCGCAGGGAACGCAATGGTGAGGTTGCATTTTCCTTTTGAGCAGCGAATTTACAGATTCCTAGTAGAGGAGAATATTTGAGAATCTTGAGGGAATCTTCCAAATTCCTTGGAGGCTGAAATTTCCTAAATTCAGAATGCAACCAACTTTATACTCATTCTTCTCATAATTTTACAAAGATCTCAATGGCGAGATCAATTTTGAGATTTGAGTCGCAGATCTCTAGTCAACATAGAGGAGGGAATCTTTGGAGAATTACGATGGCTCCAGAGACATGCAAAAATCCCATAGGACTCAGAAAGTGTCAAAATTAAAAGTGGTTAGAAATCTCCTGAACTAGGACAAGAAGGTAGTGTTCATCGCCCTAATTCCAATGGTGTGAACAACACCCAAATTCGAGCTCGTATGAGAGAGATAGAGTGAGTCAAAGTTGGGTAGTGGGCCATGTTTAAGTGTCCTACAAATTCACCGTCAATTTGCATGGAAAATTAGCTCTCGAGAGCGGGCAAATCTGTTGGATGGTTAATTTTCCCAATGACCCTTATTTTCATTAAAATTAAAAATAATCAATTTTTTTATATAACGAAAATAATATATATATATATTATATATATATATATATATATATATATATATATAATATATATATAATATATATATTGAGGTGGCGGGCCATGACCCTCGCCAACCCCCCAAAAAAATTATGGTAAAACAAAATTAATTAAAAAATTAGGCTGATGGGCCGTGACCCCCACCGGCCCCAACCGCCACAACGAAAAACATGTGTTATTAAGGGCAGGCGGCCATGACCCCACTGCCCCCAGAACCACCACCCTCTATATATAAACAAGACCTTGATTGGGGATGGGAGCAAGCCACTGTTCCACCAAAAACGTGGACTCAAAATATGATATGTCGGGAGTAGGAGGGGTGGGATTTAATTCCCCAACCCCTCCTCAACCACTTGTCCTTCTTTGCCATCGTGCCAACGACCCTGCCTTGGTAAACTCCACCAGCCATCGTATACTTAAACGCTCTTGCACGGTGCATACGGGGGAGGGCAGACCCCGCGCGGAGATCGAGAGTTATTTTATTTTAATTGTGGACAGTGGAACCATGATTCGCAGGCTAGAAGAGGAACCATGAGGGGCACGCACTTCAAGTCAGATTCTTAGAGAATATTCTCTTGATGCTGAAGATTCCTTGGGAGGTAAAATTTCATTTGGTCATAATGTAATCAAGTTTACAGTCATTTTTCTTAGATTTTCACAGGGAACACAATGAAGAGGTTGGATTTTCCTTTTGAGCAACGGATTTTCAGATTCCCAGTAGAGGAAAATCTTGAGGGAATCTTCCAGATTCCTTGGATGCTGAATTTCCCAAATCTAGAATGTTGCCAACTTTATACTCATTCTTCTCAGAATTTCACAAGGATTTCAATGGTGAGATCAGTTTTCTTATTTGAGTTGCAGATCTCTAGTCAACCTAGAGGAGAGAATCTTTGGAGAATCACGGGGAATCTAAAAGATTCCTATAGGCCCAGATTTTGCCTATGTCAGAATTCAACAAATGGATAGTCGATTTTACACTTCTCAACGAAACAAATTCAATGGTGTAATCAGTTTTTGCAACTAAGCCTTCTATTTTTGGCCATTTTCCATATTGGAGGTGTTATCACTCTAAAATTTCCCTAGGGTTGTCATGAAAGAAATAATAGAGGAACCACAAACCTACATTTGAGATCAGGATCTAGCCTTCCTAATGCTCAGAGAGGGCTCTCTCTTAATGATTTAACTTTGTTGAATTAATTGATTTTAGGCTAGTTATTTAAGCTTGATTGGGCTTTGATTTGATTTGGTGGTGGAATCATTGATTCAGATGGATAGATAAGTGTCTTTTTACCATTGGGCCATGGAGTCCAAATTTCAAGAAAACATGACTGAATCAAGTTCTAAAGATAGTATTCACACAGCAAGGTAGTTGAGTATATTCATATCTTCTAGGCTGGATGGTGAAGTGGTTTTTCAATCGGGGTCCAGGAGCAGTTAAGAATTCCTCAAACCGGATAATGAGTGAAATGAAAGAGGTCAATCGAAACTAGGGAGCAATGAAGAATTCCCTATTGTGGATATTAGAAGAAAACATAAAAATGAATAATTGTTCAAGGTAGAGTGTACTTAAACAAATTATGTAGTAACATTCTAGTTATTTCATTCAAATTGGAAAATAAATGTATGTTTGTGAAATACTTAAGAAAATAACAACTTGACAAATGAAAGATACTTCACTGAAGTGGCCCAACACATGAATTCTGTAATGCAATGCCTTTATTACTCAGTCCAGTCTGCTGACTTGAAAATTTTTACAATAAACCCTCAAGTTTTCAGATCAATGTAACTATAGAAATGTTCAACAATCCACACTCTATACTTCGAATTATGAAGTATTTATACAAAAAATAGTTACAAAATATCCTAAATTGTTTTAGGAATTATTTAAGGAAAATAAAATATCTTCATGCAAGAAGATAGAGACACCTAGGAGACTAAAAGGCTAGTTGTCCCTTCTTTTACTAATTTGTTGTTTGTTGTTTTGATCTTTTGATGTTTTCTCTCTTTGGTTGTTGCTCTACGCTAGTTGTCCTTTTACTCTGCCTTCTGACTGATACTCTTTCATCTGACACTCTTTGACTTAGCTGATATGTGGTTTTACTTTCACTACTCTGTATACCTTGCATTTTATAGTAAATCATTCAATTTTTCCCAAGTCTATGTTCCTGGTAATTTAATATTTACCATTCTTCTGTAGAATTCATCAGCTTTTGTATATTTTGCAAAGGTGGGCTTGTTTATAAAAAGATATTTTACCTCATGCTGGAGGTAAAAGAGGTTCTCAAAATTCTAGTAAAGGACTTTTCCTGTAGGCATTCCTTTCATACAAGAACTGTTGGCTTGTTCCTTTGCCACTTCTCTAATTCTCTTATCACAGTCTTCATGTGGCATCAATCTGCCATTTATTATCAATGGATTAGGTAAACCTTTCTACATCAAAGCATCAAATTTGACCATGAACCTCCCTATTGCTAGCTCCATTGTTTGGCACTTTTCCTCATCCTGTAACATTAGTTGTGTCTTTGTGATTACCTTTTTAACCTTTAGGATGGTCCCAATTCTATCAGCTATTCCAAGCTCCTGCAATTCATACTTATTCTTTGAGTTAAGGAACTGGATTATTCTTGAGGCTTCTTCTGGCATATTTCCAAGTTCGGCCCTAACCCTTTGAATTGCTTCACCAACCTCTTTGACTAAATCATTTTGTTCAAAGATCGCCTGTATAGATGGCAAAATATCATTGACTGAGTCAATGATATTGGCCCATAAAATTTGTTTTGCTTGGGCTAGTGGTTCTTTTAATGTAAACTCCATTTCCAACTTCTGTATCCTTTCATTTAACCTGTTTGTCTTCTGGACTTCTTTCTTGTGCATAATTTGAGCCAGTTTCTTCTCATCCTCTAGACTTTTTATTTGTTCCTTAAGTCTATTTATTTCGGTGGTCTAGATGGACATATTCTCCATGGCTTTGACCAGTTTAGCTACTTCATCACTGGGATGAGTTGTTGTTGTTGTTGAACCTATTGTTGATGCAGATGGAAGTGCTTTAGCTAGTGGAGTTGTTGGGGCCAATGGAGCTACTAAAGTTGAAGGAACAACTGTGGCACCTGTAGGAATAGCAGTGGCAGTAGCTGTCTCAATGTTGACATGTTTCTCTTTTATTAACTTGTCCATTTCATTCTCCATTTCTTCAACTGAGCATTTAGTTGAAGAATGAGGTCCATCATTTCATCCTTCTGGGTTTGGCTCTTTAGAACTTCGTTAGTATGTGGATGTTCAGAAAGAAGCAACTTCAGTTGCTTCTTTAATGCAACAATGTCTTCATTTTTCTTCTTTATGGGATTTTCTGCAGCTTTGATGTCATTTGGATTGTATCCAATCTCAATAACCAAGTCTTATAGTGACTTGATTTTGTTATCCTTTTCCTGTGAGGATGCTTTCTCTAACTTAAACTGTGTTGTGATGTTGTCTAGAGAATTTTGAAGTTTCTGAACACTCATTGCCTTGTTGGTCATCGTTGAGTATATCATTTCTCCTGCTTGCTTATGAAATTCAATTTTATCAATAGGGTGAACATCCTTGGCCAAAACTTCAAATTTTATTTTCCTGTAATCTACTGATGATTTAGGCTACTAGACTGTAGGCTGCAAGAAGGTCATTTGCATTTTACCAGTTTTAATGTCAAAAGATGACATGAACCTACTCTGATTGCTAGGAGTTTGTTTTAAATACTGGGCATATGTTTCAGCTTGTAATGACTCATTTCTTAATTTGATCCCTTTATACTTCTCCTTTATGTCTTTTTCCTTATCCACTGGTTTGCTTGATGATGAGACCTCAATGCTAAGCTATTTCTAAATACTCTAAGTATTAGAGTTGGAAGGTTGATGAGTTTCCTCTGAAACTATTAGAGCTATGCTCTCTCTAACCCCTGTATCTATGTCCAAGATTTGAAGTGTCTTCCTTGTCTCAATTATCTCTTATTTCTCACTTACAGGATTCAGCTTGGGCTTTTTCCTATACATGATTTCAAATCTGTCATGAGTTGTATCTATGTTTGAGCAAGAACCCTCTTCTCTGGTGCTTTTCACATTCCTATCTTGCAAGGCTAGAGTATGTAGAATGGAACTAGTATCCATTTGTTTATCCATGTCTATCAAGGTATTTTCCAACCATTTTGACTGGTTGGCATATTTTTCAATGTCTGGTCTGGATTCATGCATAAAAGGACTCAATTTGAATTTGATTCTGAGTTTGTTTATGACACCTAAAGGGTCATATTGCCACATGAAACTACTACTGAACTTTATTTCCTATAAACACTTCTCTTCTTCTTCTCCAGCCTCCCTATTATTACAGATAAAAGGATCCAGCTGGTTTTTTTATCTTGAATTGTGTTTTCTTCCTAGCTGATAAAATTTTTACATCATCTAAGTTTATGATTTGCCTGATATACTCTAATGCATATATCCTCATGGGGAGATATTTGGGCAACTTATAGGGAGTGAGATGGCATCCATATATCCTGATCTCAGTGTGGTCTTGGTATAGATACTAGTCTCCTATTCTACTGTTTTTAGATAACTGCAATACTCTCTTTATCTCATCACTGATCCTGGGTTGACTGCTATTGGTTAGCATATTTACAACTGGATAAACAAAGGAATCAACGAACTCTTTGTAACTGAAAACAGTGGAATACTTTTGGATTAAGGGTGTCCAAAATATGACAGATCTAGGATGGCCCTTGGTGTCCATCTTTTGGATATTAACTGGAAAGTTGTCTGATTGGAAATACAAGAACATGTGGAATAATATTGAAGAGTATTCGAATACTATTTCATTTGGCAGTCTGATCAATTGATCATGGATTTTGTCTTCCAAGAACTGGGAAAAATTGAAAATTATAGCTGGAGGCTTTCCAAGCCAAAAAATAGAGAGGAAAGAAAGTACAGGCTCATCTACATGCTCATCAGTGGTGTATCCTAGTATACAAGAGAGCATGGTTACAATTTGTCTAGCCCTCTCAGAGAAAATGGTAATAGAGTATGGAGGACTGTCTGTAGGAGTATGAGACTCTTCTAGGATGAAGGTTTGAAAGATCTGAGTCCTCTTGGGAAGGTCCAGCTACAAGTAGAGTTCAAGTAAGATTTCAATGGAAAATGAGGTTTCATTTGGGTTTGTTTGGATCTGCAACATTTGGTTTATCAACTCTGCAGTTATTGTAAACAAAATCTGTTGGTTAGGGGAGACTATGGCTGTTTGGCTTGGGACGTAGCAGAGTTGGCATAGGTGGATGATTTCAGGGAACTGGTATACCTGTGGGAACAAGTATTTGGGCAAATTTGATCCCCACAACTGAATATCATCACTGTGGTTGAGGAATTTGTCTTTACTCCAGTAGTGGAGTTTCAATAGATGGTTAGGGGAAACTGTGTCTTTGATTTGAAATCTCCGTCAACCAATGGGAAGTGGTCAATGTCCAAGTGAGGGGTTTCTCATTTAGAATGCTTTGGGAAGCCATAATTTGGTTTATTCTATTGAATTATTGTTTATCTGGCTTAACGAGTAAGCTCAAGATTTCTGGAACAGTGGGAAGGGTGAATATAGTCTACAGGAAAGGGATTTTGGATGAACATTGGGGTTCTTTTAGTTTGGCAATGTTTTTAATTAATTCAATTAAATAACCTTTTATCAATTACTGTGTAGAGCTTAAATAGAGGATCGTTCTGGTTCTTTCAAGAATACCTGGAAAAATGACGATTAGGTGTGCAGACATGGTTCTGTGATAGCAACGAAGGTTTCCGAGGCCTCAATTGTCTGTGTGCTTTGAAATTGGAGTCTTCTTTGTGTTCTAGTTGCAAATGAGGTTAAAACGGTTGATCAGAGCTTCAGGGTTTAGAATTGGTTGGCAAAGGTGTTTGCAAGGAAATAACAGTGAAAAGGGTAAAAAGGGGGGCTTTTTGGCTTTTAACCAACATCAGTTAACTTTTGGGCATGAAGTTAAAGTGTGAACAGTGGGCAGTTTCCTTTTACGTGGGGAGGCGGTTTTATGGCATATCGCACCACTTTTGAGTTAGGTGGTATTTTTTGAGAGTACACGATATAACGCGGGGCTACCACATAGGAAAAGGGCACTCGGCCAAAACCATGAATCTCGCGTGATTTTTGGAATTTAACTGGCATACAATGGGAGTGCGCGATATGAGTATGGGCTGTCAGATCTGGGAGTGGTTGATCGGAGGGCTATCACGCGGCAGAGTTGCGATGGATGAATGGGGAAGTGGGGTCAGGTTTAATTACAATGAAATGTAGTTAATTAAAGAGTAAATGTGGGATTTAATACATTGTGATGGGTTAATAAAATGTGGGACCGGGAATAAATACACTAGTGATATTAGTTAAAAGGGTATCGGGGAGGGTTTTTTTTAATGAGGCCCAATACTTTATTTAAACTTAGGATAAGGAGGTTTTAGTGGATTTACTAGAGAAAATGAGATGAAATAGGGGGAAAGGTAAAATGGAGGGGTAGGGGTGATTCTTAAAGGGTAATGTCTAGGGAAATGGTTTTAATAATGGAAAAAGAGTTAAATGAAGGGAAAGGGTTATTACAAGATGAAATAGAGGGAAGGGTAAAATGAAGGAGTAGGGATATTTTTACAAGGGGAAATGAAAAGGGAAAGGTACTTTGGAATCAACAAGGGGAAATTAGTGAATGAAAAGTAATGAAGGGGTAATGGAGGGAAATTAATAATTTATATATGTAAGGGATTTAATGAAATGAGGGGAAATTAGTGAATGAGCTTTAGTATTTAGGCCTAAAATTATATCGAAATTTTTAGGGTAAATACCCAAACTAATACACAATTTTTGTGAATGTCCTCTTTCCTTTGATAGTTCCTTCTGCACATGAAAACATAGGATTTAAGCACGATTTATCCTAGCATTTTCTCTTCATTTATTGGGTGCATTTGAGCTTGCAACTCTTTATTTCTTTTTCTTTGAAAATCAAACTATATAATTCTAACTTTATAACTTCCAAGGGCTCAGATTAAACTGATGAGCTCCTTATTATTCTCTACCTAACTACTGAGCTACCAAGATTAAACAATTTGGCTAGATCTTCATGCTCTATCTATCAAAATGAAATTTAAAGCATGAATGAATCAAGATTAAACTATTTGACCATCATAGATTGTGGCATTTTGAAAAGCTGCACACAATCTTTATTTTGCAAGGAAAAGTTAAAAGTAGTGGCATTTGAATTTGCATCACTTTTAGAATCTATTTTTTATCTGTTTTTGGTGGGGTTCATATTTTATTTTCTGTTTTTATCCTTTTTCTTTTAGTCGTTTGATTTTTCTTTTAGAACTTACCCTCTTTAAATTTTTTATTTTTAATATAGGAAAACATTTTGCAGAATGCAAAAGTATGTACAATAATACAAGACTAATCATAGCCAATTGAAAATTATGAATCCTATTATTATAGGACCCTACCAGTGGCTCCACATGGGGATGGCATTTCCTGATGAAATGTCAAGAACTTTAAGATTAGTAGCCTTTTGAACTTTGACTGTGCTTGCCTTGTAACTACTTTTCTATGATCTGCTTTATTCATACATATGATGCTACACCTTTCAAAGCTTAGGACCTTCTCTTCGGGCTTCAACCTCAAAAGGAAATCATCCAATCGAGTCTAAACTTTGCAATGTTATGTACAACGAGAAAAATAAACATATGAACTAATGTTAATTTGGGGACAAATAATGCTTCAACATTCTACCATTGACTAGTCCACCTAGTAGATCTGTTCCATCTAACTGCCTCAATAAAAATGCATTGTTACCTCTATAACCATAAATGGTATAAGGGCCTTTCCATAGGAAATAAAATTTACCATGTTTACCCTTTTCTTCTCTTCTGGAATCCCATTTTAGCAATTTGTCACCTATGTAAAAATTCATCAACTTTGGTTTTCTTGTCAAAAATCTTTTTGATTTTATCTTGAATCACTTGGGATTTCACACAAACTTCTTCCTTGGTTTGCTACAAATGTATTGTCTGATTTATTCTTCTTTGGATGTCACTGGATTCTACCTACAATTCTTGAATCATTTTCATCACCAGTATTCCTAAAGAGGATGGAAAAACAACATCCATTCCATATACCAGTTGATAAGGAGATGTACCAATGTACTTTTTTGTAGTGAGTCTGTCTGCCCATAAGGCATTAACCAACTTTTTGTTCCAGGTCTTCTTATTGTCTTCTACCAGTTTTTTAATGATATCAACAAGGCTTTTGTTTGAGGATTTTGCAAGCTCGTTGCCTTGAGGGTAATAGGTAGTGGAATGGCCAAGGGTAATGTGATACTTGTTACAAAAGTCTATCATTTTCTTGGATTTGAAAGAATTTGCATTATCAGTAATGGGATTTTGTGGGCATCCAAAACTTGAAAGGGTCTTCTACCAGTTTCTTAATGATATTAACAAGGCTTTTGTTTGAGGATTTTGCAAGCTCATTGCCTTGAGGGTAATAGGTAGTGGAATGGCCAAGGGTAATGTGATATTTGTTACAAAAGTCTATCATTTTCTTGGATTTGAAAGAATCTGCATTATCAGTAATGAGCTTTTGTGGGCATCCAAACCTTGAATCTGTGGGTTGTCTAGAAGGGATGGCTTCTATCCATTTAGTGAATTAATCAGTGGCTGTCAAAATCCATTTATGTTGGGTTGAGGAGGATGGGTGAATTTCACCAATGAAGTCTAGACCCCATTGTTGAAATGGGATTTCTGTGGAGATGGGTTTGAAGGGCAAATTTAATAGCTTTTTCTTTCCTTCAAAGATCTAGCATTTGTGACAGGAGGTCAAATATTAGATATCATTTTGGGATTCAAATGCGTTAAGTAAGTCATTCACGTATGACCATTTCCATGAGAGGTAGTCGTAACTAACTAATTTCTCATGATTTTTGAAAGTTCACTTAGCACTCATTGCATCGGGTGATGCTCACAGGGGTGAAGAAGTGGGATTGAAACTAGTGAAAAGTGGAGAACGAATCACATAGCATCAATCATCACTTTCGGGGCTTTCACCCGGTAACCAGGACTTCCCAGGAGGTCACCCATCCCAGAACTCCTCTGGCTCAAGCGCGCTTAACTGT
>APFE031021374.1:72162-87686 GCA_000404065.3 Pinus taeda
AATCTGCAGTAGTACATCAACCAACCTACAGATCTATGATCAGAAGTCTACTTTATTTGACAGGTACCCGACCGGACATCATGCATGCAGTAGGAATAGTTCGTAGATTTCAGGAAAATCCAAAGGAGACTCATCTTCAGGCAGTAAAGAGAATTTCCAAATATCTTCAAGGGACACAAAATTATGGCTTATGGTATCCTAGAGATACAAATCTCACACTTCATGCTTATACAGATGCAGATTGGGCCAGAAGCATGGATGACAGGAAGAGCACAAGTGGTGGTGCATTCTTTATGGGTTCTAGATTAGTTTCTTGGTTCAGCAAGAAAGAGAGTTCAATTGCCTTGTCTACAGCGGAAGCAGAATATGTTGCTGCTGCATCTTGCTGCACTCAACTCCTTTGGATGATGCAGACCTTGCAGGACTTTCAAATCACTTGTACACCACCTATCTCCATCCTATGCGATAACACAAGTGCAATCAGCATCTCAAAAAATCCTATCATGCATTCAAAAACCAAGCACATACCAATCAAGTATCATTTTCTCTGGGAACAAGTGCTTGAACAGAAAATCAAGTTGGAGTATGTTCCTTCTAAGGAATAAGTTGCTGATATTCTCACCAAACCATTGCCCAGGGAGACATTTGAATAGCTCAGAAAAAAGCTGGGGGTTGTTGATGCATCATCTTATTGTTGAAACTCTTCTGATTGTTGGTTCATCTCGGGTATATGCGTACATATGCTAGGTTGCGGCACAGGTTCAGGGGGAGTATATAATGCATTGTTGGCATTATGGAGGATGTACAAAAGGAGATCATGGAAGCTGGTCTGAATATAGCTGCAATATGTTTTTATCTCTTTCTTGGTCATTAATGGTGTCTCGTGGATTATGGCAGTTTCAGGGGGAGCATGTTCTTAGGGGGAGCATAACCCTTTTCCCTTGATGTCAAAGGGGGAGAATGTCGCTGAAGTTTTTGAGGTTGCCATCAAGTCCAAAGGGGCAAATTGTTGGCATTATGTTTCTGGTATGGTTATAGGTTACAGATGTTGTACTTGATGGCAACACCCATGGTAAGGGCTCTCAATATGATGAAAATTAAGAAGTATGCAGGAGAACAGTTCAGAAGATGCGTACCCACAGGTACGCTGTGCAGGGACCGCGTCCAGACAGGCAGGTTACCCAGTCATGAGGTGCGTACCCCCAGTGCACACACTTCAAGGTAGTAAAGCGCGCACACGTGGGGTTCCTTATGTTTAACCCTTGGTATCTAGCCGACGGTATTGTGTTATCATGGTTCTGGCCCGTGGTATTGTTTTATTTTATTATTATTATTGAGCCCCATGATCCTTGATTTGAGGAAGAGCTTACCTATATAAAGCAAAGGAGATCATTTGGCTTAATATGCTTTTGGGTTGAATATCTTAAGATCTAAAATATTTGGGTTATTGTTTCAAAAGGCTTGATCTATATGAAGGTGAAGTGGAAGGCGAATCTGTAAAGGGTGATCTCCCGAGTGCATGATCAGATCTAGGCATCTGTCTAGCTGTAGCACATTGGTGATCTGTAAATTCAGCCCTAATCTGATGTACGCAGGTGTTTAACGGTGCCTCTGCGTAGGTATGCAGAGCAAAAGAAGGATAAGTGCGTGGGTACGCAGGGGCGACAAAGGCGCAAAGCGCGGGTACGCTAAGGCGACGAAGGAGCAGTGCGTGGGTACGCAGAGCGACGGTGGTTCAGGTGCGTACACATAGAAACAGTACGCGGCGCGATAGTGTATTTGGGTGCGTGCCTTCAGTGAAGTACGCGGCGCGATAGTGTATTTGGGTGCGTACTGTACGCAGCGCAGTAGAAGAAGCAGTGCATGGTCACGCAGTGCAGGAGAAGGAGCTCTGCGGGTATACGCAAAGAAGCAGAGGGTGAAGTGCGTAGCGACGCAGGCCAGTAAAAGGAAAACTGTTCTTT
Source organism: Pinus taeda (assembly GCA_000404065.3). Taxonomy (NCBI): domain Eukaryota; kingdom Viridiplantae; phylum Streptophyta; class Pinopsida; order Pinales; family Pinaceae; genus Pinus; species Pinus taeda. Next base: position 74,127 of record APFE031021374.1, read on the forward strand.
TGATCTAGTTACTGCAACTGACTGTAATTTATATCTACTTGATGATCATTTGATGTATATGGATCCAGTTTGAAAATTTATGAAAGGTGGTCCTTGTAAAGAATTAGGGGGTTGTAGCTCCCTTCCAGGTGAGACTGGAAAACGAGAGAGAGTTGTAGCTCTCTGCAGGTTGTAGCCTGCGTACTGGTAAAGTACTGCACCAGTACAAGACCATTGTAAAAGGAGTTTCTAATTTGAAAGAAGATAAAGACATACTGCAGCAGGTGGTTTTCATCCACATTGGGTTTCCACCTTATATCTGGTGTTCTTTGATGTGACTGTCTGTTTTTCTTGTTCATGCTCATTATTTTATGATATTGATATGCAAAAATAATTCAAAGTATAAATAAGGAAGATTTGGTAAAAGGACTAGATAATACTGATTCACCCCCCCTCTCAGTATTATTTTCAACAGTTAATAATCTAGTGCTACTTTTTATTGAGTGAAGCTAAAATTTAATTTAAATCATCAAATAAAATTTATTAGGAAATAATTAGTCATTCACTAGGATTAACAACTTAACAATGAAAAATATAAACTTTAACAAGTGTACCTTTCTTGAAGTCAATTTAAGTGAATACAATATTAACTTCAATGAAGTATAACTAAAATTACTTTATTAATTTTAATTAATTTTAATAGTGTCATCGTTGTATTTAAAAAATAGGAGTTACAACAAATTATCTAGTCTCTCATATTCCATATTCAGTCAATTTTCTTCATATGTACAATTTGAAGAGATCAACCGAGGTCAATGGCTTGATTTTGGTGGTAGATTAATAAGTTCAAACAATAAATTGTAGCATACCTACTGGATATATTATTTGTGTAAATGATCTACTAGAGTATGTCTCATCATAAATTCTACTTGACAGATTACATCCTTTTTTACAGCGCTCCTGAATTAAGGTAATAAGAAATAGATGGAGACAAATGATTCTAGAGCAATAAGGACATGGGCTCTACTCCTATCTTAGTGAGATCTTAGAGGCACCACTAGGCTAAACCTCAATCCAACAATCAGTTAATCCACATGTTAAGACCTTATAGGGCTCAATGAAGGGCCTTTCCTCACAAACAATCAAGAAATATTCACGCCAGCCTTCAACCCCATTATTTTTCAAGAAAGACATTTATGTTGAGTTTTGTTCATTCAGCCTTAGATGTTAGGAGAGAGAAGTCAAGTAATCCAAGATATTCTCTTATGGCTCATACCATATGCCAATGATCCACTCTTATTATACATCCTTCTCCTAAACTTCCTCTTCAATATTTTTATTTGGTTTTCTAGGGTTTTATATTAGTATGCTCTTTTACATCCTCATTTGTGTCTTACATATGAGTCACTTTAGTGCTCCTACTGTGTGCCAACATCATTGTACATATCATAGTCCCATTAAACTATTTTGTGGTTGTATATTGGAAATTAATACATTTATCTTATCTTATCTATGATAATTTATGAACAATTCTCCACATATATTATATGGCTTAACTTGATTGACTCACCGATATCCAAACTAGTGGTCCCCTAAAAGTGGAAACGAATTGAAACGAGGGAAAAGAAAAGACAACCAAAAAAACATGAAACATTCATTTGTGGATGCGTGAATCCAAACCATTAGACACAAATATGCAAAGTTTTGTTGTGGATATAGCAAGTAAGGGTACATTTAAACAAAATAACATTGATACAAATCTACATTTCAACCAAAATATAGAAACCAAAAGTCTCTAAATGGTCTCGAGAAACCAAGAAGTGTGATGCAACAAAAAATCATGACATATCATCAAATCATTACCAATATTGGGATTCTCATTGTGAGCATCACCCTTTTCCCCCTTCTACAAGCTCTAACCTTTCCCTCTACACTTGATTCCCTCCAGACATCATTCAACACCATCCAATTTTAATGAAACTCCCTAAACCAAATGTTATAATAAGGTTTAAAACACTTGACATGCCTAATTAGTGATTTTGTTTGAGTGAATAGTACATTTTTTCTATGGTTGTCATAGAAAGATTCTACACTCAACACCACAAACATCAAGGTATATAGAAATTTTTGTACTTTTGATTACATGCTAATTATATACCATCGTACATGATAGAATCTAGTGGAAACATTGCAATCGTGCTAATCCTGAAATCCTAAAAAATGTTAACTCTAATGAATTTTGAATAGGATATAAAATTATACTTTTTCCAAATTCGAGGCTGGAACCACTCTGAAACATCCTAAAACAATTAATGGTTATGTTTCAAATTTAAGTAGAATCATATAAAGTGGAATATAAATGAGAATGAAAGTTATGTTGCAAATTTAAGTAAAAGGATATAAAAAGAAAGATAAAGGAGAATGCAATTTTTACCATTAATTGTTAGTTTTTTTTAAAATTAAATTTCAAGGGTAATTTTTGTCCTCCCATGTGACGGCTAGTATAAAACTAGTTAGTTTCATACAAAGCTATCCAGTTCCATTCAAAGCCAATCAATTGAGTACAATATTGGTCATTTCTAGTTTAGGCACTAGATTTAAGATTGGAACCCCCGTGGAATAGTCAAATTGACCTTTTTTAGTGAAATGGATGCAATTTTGATAACATTAGTTTAATCACATAAACATTACATAAAGCACTAATCAAATTCTCTACATATACAATCTCAAAACCATTTTTTATATTTGGCTATGACGAGACATACTCTAGTGTATCATTTACAAAAATTATATATAGCGGATATAGTACTCTATTTTTTTTGTGCTTTAGTACAAGTATTTCATTTTTAGATCGTATTAAGCTACTTCCAAGACCATTAAATCTGTAAACTTCCACTTCCATAATGCTAGCACCTTGTAATTTCACTGGGATAAAGAAGGAATTTGCAGAGGTAACCAAAAACCACTTCTAGGTCAAAATCGGGCCCTTCTAACTAGTAGAGGCCTCTCTCACTTAAGTTATACAACAAATATGATATTAGGCTAGGTAAAAAAATTATCTAGTTTTGGTTTTTAGAGGCTTGTTGATGAGAGAAGGGGAAGATCCATTGGCCTTAAAGTCATGTCAATTTTTTTTTTTGTCAAGTGAGATGATGGAAAAATATATGGTTTCTCCACAGGCGAAAGGTAGGCAACTTTGGTGGTGGATTGAGATCAAGTTACTATAGGAAGTGAATGTAGAAAGGGTGAAAGAAGAACACATTAGAGATTGAAGTCATGGATGAATTCTAAAGTGTTTCTTTAAGCTAAAAACATTCATAACCTGGAAAACTAAGACAAAGCAAGATTAAAGATGATTTCTGAATTAATAATTTGATTTTCCAAGAAATAAGATGAAATTAAATAGACGAAACACATAGATAACTTACAATATCAAAGGAAAAAAAAGAAATGAAAATTCTAACTCAGGAATCCCTACAAATTCCACCTTTGTATTTCATTCAATCACTGGAAAAAGTTTTTAAAAATACAATGAACAAAGTCGTTTCCTCTAATATCAATCAACATAAGTTATTTACAATGACTTTGATATCTTTGTACATCATTATATATTCGATCTCCTACACTAGGTGGTCGAATTCATTGACAAAAACCAACTTTAACTATATACATCCAAAAACTACTATATACACTGCAAAATAGGATTAGTTTCAATTACTACCGATCAGTTCCTAATATATCATTGATTTGGAATATATGAAATTAAGCATTAATTACATCTCGTAAGTAGTATTCTGCACATCCAAAATTATTTAACTACTTCTAGGAGCCAAAATTTGAAATATGAAACCAAAATAGAGTTGACTATCGAGACTTGTAGCGAATTAGGCAGACTTGCAGTGCATTGAAGTGGATTCCATGCTTTGTACAGTTGCGACCCCTGTCTATCAAAAAGAAGAAAATGGTTATGCTTTAAATATCCCTGTGAATGTGTTGGTCATGTTAAACTAGATTCAGAATACCTGTAGACATCCCTTTAACCTGTACTCCATTTTCGTAGTGTGATGGTCTATTTTCTCAGTGTCTCAAAAACTAAAACACACGGTGAATTTTCCTTAATGTGAAATGTTGGAAACATCAAAATGATTGTTGGAACCTTCATAGAACTCCCCCATGACAGTAAAACTTTCTACTTCACTATCACACAATTGTCAAAATTTATATATGAAAAATGCAACAAGCCCCTTGCTGCGTTTTTGGTAATTTTCATCAAAATTTTACCTTTCCTCATATCCTAAGACAAAAATAAGGTTTCAAATTTGGTATGAGATTTCTTGCTGGAGACTCACCTTTCAACTGGCCTCTACAAGTAAGTCCAACTAACCACTCTTCATCTTCCTTCTAGCTTCTTTGACTTTAGTGAGTTTTCTCTTCACCAGCCTGAGTCTTCTTTTGAGGACCAATTTACATATAAATTTTTTACTTGACTATGCAGAGGCAAGTTCCACTTTATTTTATACTTAGTTTTTTCAAGTATTGGTATAACAACATATACCTCTGTAAACAAGGTAAACTTGTCCCTATGATCTTTCTTTGCAAGTTGATCTACTTGATACTATGCCCCTTCAAGTTGTTCCAATCACTTCTCGAATTCCTTTTGTTCATCGAAAACCACATGATGAACAATATCCATTTCTTTCATATGTGCCTTAGCAGAAGACCTAGTCTTAAGTCTCTTAGAATGGTTAACTTGCTCCTGTAGCTCTTGGACATCAATTACCATTTAACCTTTTCCTTTGTGAACATGTGTCAATGTTTCCTTTGGTGGATCTTCTCTTCTAGGCTATATAATCCCTTCAGACACATTTTTTCCTGAGCTCCCTATTATCCTATTGCAAGTAAGCTATTGTGACATGGGCCTTGTCCAATTGATATTGTAACTCCCCAATTTTCTAGTCCTTTTCATTAATTTCCACCTCTCTTTGTGTTCTCTTTGATTCCCTCACTTGAATTGGTGATGATGGAGGAACAATAGGTAATATCTTGGACATATCTCTAGTTCTTGGCACCCTTAACACATTTTCTACCTCAGAGGAAAAATGTATCTTTTTAGCACTTTTCTTACCAACCAATTTTCTTTTAGTCAAAGGTTTTGTGACTGAGCTTACTGTTGTAGGTGAAGCTTCTTTAATCACAACTAAACGAGTGTATTTCTTAGTTTTTTGATTATTTTAATATTGGGTTGCCCATCCTGAAGAAACCAAGAAATCACTACCATGACTACTCTTTCTGTTCAAGATCCTTCATTACAAGCAATTTAGTTAATGAAAAATGGAACAAACTAGCCTCAACTTGACTTCGTTTAGTTTTAACCTGGTCAACCATTCTACATAAACTCGTAAACAAATAATCGAGAGGATTCGAGGGGTTCTTTCAAGTAAAATGCATTAAGATATTAATGTGATAGTAATACACCCTATTGATTCTTCCCTGAAATGTGAAGTACCTTTGGATGACCTCCAACAATTTTCTATGATGAGCTTGTAAATAACTCCTTGGAAGTCCTTGAAAGAAACCAAATAAAAATCCATTCCTTTAAACCATTCCTATCCACTTAAATATATTTAGTTTCCTCAACTATTTATTGAGTTAAGATTGGAAAAGTCATACTTCCCACCTTTTCTTGTACACCATCAAAACCTCTAGCAAATTGCTTTGTCAATTGTAAAGGATATCGCTAAATTCTCTCATACAACCTCAAACACCCTACCTGTTCAAAAGCCATCTTAATAGTTGGATCTACATTAATGGATGTGATGTCCTGTGTTCAAAATGTGCAATGGCTCCCCCTTTGTGTTTTTTGACTTCTGGTGTGGTAATGGTTTCACTTTTGCAGCAATGGATATTTTGAGTTTATGAACAACTTGCTTGGGTAATAAAGGAGGTATTATTGTTTTTAAATATTCTCACAATATATTAAGACACAACCCAAGGATAAAAACCATAGACACTCTGAGGAAAACAATAGAGGACTTTGAATTTTGTAATTGTTGCAAAAGATTAAACTAGGGATAGTCACACCGCACAAGCTAGAAACGAAGTGCTAAAAAAAATTCGACCTCTAAACATCTTTGAGCATAAACTTTAAGGGAAAATACTTATTTACAGTCTTTGGAGCAAGGAAACAATTGCATGTAGAGGATCTCAGAGCAAAAACAAAAACTGGCAATGAGGAAAGAGGGAAAAGTCTTATTGTGTGGATTCGCAATGCGTTGGGATGAAGTGCAATGCAGAAGAGGGAAAAACACAATGAATCTCAAAAAGGTAGTGATGGAAATTTTATCCTATTTTCAAGCTCTAAATGGTTTTCACTAGATTTAAAATGCAATTTCAAAGTTGTAGCATGACTGCGGGATAAAGAGAAAACTAAATTTTCACCTGTGATAGGATTTGGACCGTCGAGATGTAAGAAATTTAACACTGTGTGGATTTGTAGTGCCCTTGCCTCCCTTTCGCATCGAAATAACAGAACCTCTTCATCTTTTTGATGCCGATAATGAAGAGCTTAGCACCGAGGGATAATAATACAGGTTCGAATTATCACCTTGAATTACTTGGAGTGAGAGTGATGTGCTAATTATGATTTGGAGAGAAACATCATGAATGAACAATGTTTTTTCTGAAAACATAGCGCATTGGGAATTTAAATGAATGTCCTATGACCATTATCCTTTACTGATCTCACATGTTTCAATTTTTAAATGACATCCAAAATGATGTAAGGACTCCAAAACTTTTCCATGAGCTTTGCATGATTTCTTCGATGAAGACATTATTACCAGACTCAGGTGGCCTACTAACTCTGACTTAAGATGGGACTAAACCACTAATACTAACTAAAGACTTGTGAAATGATTTTTGTACCCCTTTAAAATTCACCAAAGACCTTTTATTATTTATCTTTGTAAGGAAAAAAAAACTTTAGACATTGGCCTCTTAATCAAAATGACAAGCCTTACATGATACCCAATCTAGACCTAGACCTTTTAAACAATAATAATGAGTTTATGCATGAATGATATTTACAATTTTCACCGTCGATACATAGCAAGACTAACAAGACTAATATTCCATGATATGAACTTAAACAAGAATGCAATAAATTATAGATATAGCCATAAATACAAATATGCAATAGAAATAACACTTCATTTCATTAATATCAAATACTAAAATATGCTTAGAAATAGAATGGAAATAAGACTAGCACGGGGGATGGTAGCTTATCTTTGAGAAGAGATGTGGCAGCTACATGCCTCAAAACTATGTTACAATGAGGCTCAAGGGCCTATTTATTATTTAACAACAAGAAAAAGCCATAAACAACCAAAACCCTAACCCTAGGAGATGTAACACCAAGAGTTTGTGGACCTCATTGGGGTTAGCTGGGCAACGAACCTCCCTGGGTCGTAACTTGGTCATATTATCTCCATTTAGTGCACATGATACCTAGTTGTAAATGTCTCTTTAAGTAATATATGATCTGTGGCAGACCTTTTCCTATGTCTATGGGTCTAATGCGGACCTAAAAAAATGTCGTTTAGGGGGTTAAATCTGCTCTCAAAGTTCAGGACCTAAAAACTACTAAAAATGGTAGATGCTGAAATAAACAAGGAAACAGTTGAAGCTGATTAGAGTTATAGGTGGAATAGGTGGGTGGCCATAAATATCCACCTAGATCATTCCTCCCTGACATGAGAAAATTTCTCCTGAACCTGGTCCGTGGTGCACCACTTGCCCTGGTGAAGGAGTTGACCTAATTTAACAACTCGATATTGATGTATCCTATATTGGAGAGTGTTCTTGATATGAATGTTCATGATTTGATCAGGTTTGCACTGTTCCATGTAGCCTGGGTTGAAATCTGTTGGTTTGATTTGTTCTACAATGTCAGATGTGTCTAACAATAGTGGAAAGTATGGCCGAAGGAAATCTACATTGAGCATTGGGTGCAACCCAAGGAATAGTAGGATGTTGAGCTTGAAGGAATTCTCACCTACAACATTGGTCATGATGTATTGCCTATATAATAGTGGATGAAGCTTGTGGTGGGGTCCAGCAAGGTGGTCCTTCTGTAACTGTAGCCAAACTTTGTCGCCCACCTGGAACTTATGTGGCACTCGATGTTGGTCATGGCAATGCCTATACATAGCATTGCCTCTATCAAATATATTATGGGCGTACTGGCATATGTGTTAAATACACTCAATAAAGCTGTTAGCTCTGTTGGCTTCAGACTGGACATAAGATGAATTTACCTGATTAGCTCCAAACGGTATGGCCACATTAGCGATACATAATTGCCCATTGAGCTGTGGAGAGATCTATTGTAGTTGTGTTGGACATAGGGGAGGCTTTCATCCCCTGTGCGTTGATGCTTCAATTTTTACACGTGCAGAATGTCTATGATCATCCTATTGACAACCTTTGTTTGGCCATCAGTTTTGGGGATGCAAAGTCGAGGCCTTAGTAAGTTTTGTATCCAGCATCGACTAGAGACTTGACCAAAATGCACCCAAGAATTTGTTGTCTTGATCTGAGGCAATGGACTATGGGATCCACAAGTGTACCCACACTCACTCAAAGAAGAGCTTAGTAGTGGTCTCTGCTTTGATACTCTTCTTGCTGGCCACCATGATGACCATCTTAGATAATCTTTCGACGACCATGAAAACACGGTCATTGTCGTGCTTAGTAGAAGGAAGGCCAAACTTGTAATCCATGGAAATGGATTCCCATGGTCAGTTACGAGTAGATAGAGGATTATATAGGCCTTTATTCTTGATGGTTGGTTTGGTAATGGCATATGAAGTGCAGGATCTAATGTATTTCCCAATATCCTGACGAAGTTTCAACTAATAAAAATTCTTCTAAAGTATTGCCACTATTTTCTGTACTCTGAATGTCCAATGACCCAACTATAGTGTGCCTCCAAACTAATCTTGGTACACTCGCTTGAGGGAACACATATGTGTCCCGAGTGGCATAACATTGCATCTTGGAGGTGAAAATTTGGAACTTGCTTCCCTTCTAGGAGTGTCTGGTATGTGCTGCCGAGTTATGGATCACTCTTGTAAATATGTGGCCACCCAGAAGTGTCGTACCCTCATGTATTTATTTTCTTCCACCGTGGGTTGCCGTTGAGGTTTGCGAGAATGGTCTAGCAAATGTTGAACCAGTTGAAGCCCTAACTCGTTATACCATGGCCTCATTGAGGACATGCAATTAAAAATAGAGAAAGAGAATACCACTCTAATACCACTAATTTTAACTTAAATAAGAACACAACAAATTATAGATATAACCATAAATACAAATATGCAATAGAAATAACACCTCATTTCATTAATATCAAATACTGAAATATTCTTACAAACAGAATGGAAATAAGACTAGCTCGGGTGATGGTAGCTTATCTCTAAGAAGGGATGTGGTGGCTACATGCCTCTTAATTGTGTTACAATGAGGCTCAAGGGTGTATTTATTATTGAACAATAAGAGAAAATCCTAAACAACCAAAACCCTAACCCTAGGAGATGTAACGCCAAGCGATTTTGGGCCCCATTGGGGTTAATTGGGCAGCCAACTTCCTACAGTCGGAACTTGGTCATATTATCTTTGTTTGGCGCATATGTTACCTTGTTGGAAAGGTCTCTCTAATTATTGCATGACTTGTGGCAGGCCCCCACCTATGCCTTTGGACCTACTACAAACCTCAAAAAAATGCCATTTAGGGGGTCAAAACTGCTCCGAAAGTCCAAGACGCAAAAAAATGCTAAAAATAGTAAATGATGAAATAAACAAGGAAACATATGAAACCAAATGGAGGTATAAGCAAAATAGGAGAGTGACCACCAATATCCATCCAGATCATTCTAATACATATGACACTAACAAATAACATAGAAATCCATTATTTATTTCATTATTATCCTTTAACTTTCTCGAATAAAATACCTTTTGACTTTATAATCATACATCCATTTTGGTAGAATTGATTATATGGATTCCTCCATAATTATTGAAATATATGGATAAATCATTACCATGTTTTTTTCGAAAAAGTTAATTATGTATTGGGTGAATGCACGAAGATGGGTTACACTTTTGGCCTAAAAGTGGCGATGAAATTTCAAAATTTTCCTCTTTTATCGAATTGCAACCGTCAAAATTCATATAAGGATTGTGGATTTTGATTCGAAGTAAAAATATAATATGTGGACAATTATGTCATTGTCCTAACGATATGTTTTACAAAAAAATTTACTGTTGTATAACCTCTCTAATTTCCATTAAATGAAATATATGTCCTTGCAAAATTTCTTAAAACTTAAGAGGTATGCGTGTGTTCACGAAGCATAATTTAGTATAAAATGTGTAATTTAAAAAAAATACATATGTGAGATTGATCTACACGTAGAGAACTAATTTTTTCATATTAAAAATTCATTTTTTTATGCAAAATTATATTTTTTATTATTTTTTGAAATTTGTGAAGTAAAATTTCAATTTCATTTTGGAGACACATGTGTTCACATAAGGTTTGTTCAAATCTTTAAATAAATTGAAAAATGAAGAGTACCTTTTTGACGAGGACTCGTAAACTAAGATAGTGGTATTTGTTTGAAAAAAATGTTTATATTTTATGTTATTGATTTTTTATTGGCAACCCCTTTCAAATTGTTCAAAATAATTTCAAGCATCATGTTTAAAATAAACTAGATGGAAAATATCATATGAATTTGAAAGTGTCAAATTCATATTCCATTGGATAGAGGATTATTTCATGAATCCAACATGATCAACTCTGCCACTTAAGGACAAATTCTGCCATAAATCCTCTAGGGTACAAAATGGGGTTGCAAAGGAATTTGTAGAAGGGGTGTTGAAACTGTGATTTTTACAACCTTAGGAGCTTGATTCAACACTTCAAAAACTTAATAGATCTCTTAAATTAAAACTTCAAATTTCTTGATCGAGATGTATACATGGTTAACCAATAGCTCGATCGAGCCATTAAAATCCTAACTTGCCAACGTCCTACCCAATTTTATTAATGTTCTTAATGGTAAATGCTACAACTCAAGGGATCAATTAAGCCTCTACTTGTCAGAAAATAAATTATTCTCTAAATTTGATTGTAGAAAAACAAAAATAACAAGCATTCATTCATAGAAAAATATCAGAGCTTGAAAATTGCACAAGGATTCACAACAAATATAGGAAATTGGAGATTTGGATCTAGAAATGGAAACAAATTTACATCCATAGAGGAATCGTTAGAGAAATCTACAGAAAGTATGAGAAAAAGACTCATACATTGAGAGAACAAGAAAATCATGCAATTCAAGAAATTCATGCAAATACATGTAATTCAAATTTTCTCACTTCTCATATTACTTTCTCCATATTGTATGCATAAGGAAATATTATTGACAACCAGAAACAAATGGAGAATGAAACAATCAACTAATATAAAATAAGAATTGAAAGTAATACCATGTAGTTAAAAAATCAGATGTAACAATAACTAAAGAAAACCTCTTGAAACCATGAAAAATATTGAAAACCACTTGAAACCATGCAAATTATTGAAAACTACCTGAAACCATGGTTTATTAAAAATTTCTGAAACCACTTGAATTCATGCAGTTTATGAACCACCTTTGAATTGTACTGGTTAAAGATAACGCAAAAAAACTAAGGATGCGATTTAACCACAAAAAACCATTGGAACAGAATTTCCATAATTTATTTACATCAATTACAATTCATGGCAATTTATTTACAAGAGGGATTAACAAAAATGGTTGTCACATAGGTGCTCCAAAACCTATAAAAATTCATTTGATTAGTGTTTGATATACAAAGTAGGAGGTTAAAGAGAGAAAATGTGTCAAGATCTAGAAGGGACAAGAATATCCATGCTTCCAATGTGCATGAACTGAGAAGACATTCTTTCTTAAAAATATATAACAACATTAAATTTTCATAACATTCATCATCATAAACGATTATCCCTTCCTTTGGAAACCTCACAACTATCTTCTTTCAATTTTCATTTGAATGTTATGAGAATTTTTAAAAAGAACAAGGATTTTAAATACATACAAAGTGTAGTGTAGATTCATGCTTGCACAAAAAGGAGTGTGTTATTGCATGTAAAGATAATTCTCCATGGATGAATCATGTGATTAATCAATATTAAATTCACAAATAATAAATACAAAAGAAATAAATTAGCATGCATGTCTTGATGATATGCTAGAAATGTTTAAAATGTTAATATTCTTAGACTATGGCAATCTAATGTCTATTAAATTCATCTAGTTGTCTGTCAACATGTAATTGAGAAATATATTAAAAAATATTGTTCAAAAGTAAAAAAGAGGAGTACTTTATTTTAAACTTTGTCAACATATGATTAAAATAATTGAAAACATAAAAGGACATTGGATATTCATCTATGCACATGAATAAAAAAGGTTGCTTGTAGAAACATATAGTTTTTAAAATCCTCTTACCCCTCCTTGTCCCCTACTTGATTGTTGTGCTAAAATTTCCACGTATATTCTCCCGAAAAAACAATTCGAATCATTTGTGCCCCTTTTCATCACAAATGATAACAATGTACTTTCATTGTTGATCAGACCTTGAAGCATCTTCCTTGTTCTCTAAACCCACTAAAACCTCTATCTCCTGACTTCTTTTTGTTTCTTTATCAACAATCTCATTGTCCTTCTCATCACACATTTATTCCACTTTTTATTTGAAATTGTGAACTTCTCTATAATTATGATAAGTTCTTCGTTTAATAAAGTTCTTACTATTGTTTTACAATAATTTTAGTTACACATTTTAAAACATTAAATGATATGGTGCTTCTAATGAAGATTTTTTTCCAGTTAATTTGATTTTGTGTAGTAGGCTTTGCAATATTTACATACATAAAAAATAGTTGAATATGTTCCTTAGTGCATCATGGAGTGTGTATTTATGTATTGTATGTTTTTTTAGTCATAATTTATCTTATAGCTAATTAAATTTGTCTAAATTTATAGATATAGATTTTGTTCTCTTATGGAATAAATTTGGCCTTTCAATTTGGTAATCACTAGCTTGATTTTTCTATAATCTCCCATTCTGTAAAATTCAAAAGATTCCCCACATCATTAAGTTCTTTAAGTATTGATTCTCTCTAGAATTTGTATTTAGAAGTTTCCTACATAGGGATTTAAAGTTACTTGCTATGTCTTTAGCTCAAAAAACTTGCGAATTATTATACAAATGAGTAGATTGAGATAATTGAAATTGGATTTAAATAATTAAACTTTTTTGTTGTAGCTCTTATACCACTTGTTGTAGATCTAACCCAAGAATATCATAGATCTGATAAGAAAATATAAGATTATGCAAATAAATCCAGAAATAGATAGAAATGCTTCTTTATTATCAAACTCTTAAGGTAGGGCAACACCATACATTCACTCCTTAAGGAAGGAGAACACTCCACAAGCCATA
>APFE031021374.1:88480-102499 GCA_000404065.3 Pinus taeda
CCATGTGGAGTCTCTAGCCTCTTATATAGGCCTCATACATACAATACCATTCATCATTACCATGGTTTCCGCATACCATCAACTAATACCATGGGCCCCTTACATTATTATTAACTACTTGTGGTCCCTTACATGACATGGGTTAACCACCTTATTTCTTACTATGGCCCATCCCATTATTACATTATTACCTTGGGTACCTCCCTCGGTACCCCATATTACCCCCCCTAGGTACATACCATTATTACATTATTACCTTGGGTACCTCCCTCGGTACCCCATATTACCCCCCCTAGGTACATAACATTTTTGGTATATGTTATATATGAAAAAAATATAATACTTTCCTTGTTACAATAGGGATCACTTTTAGTTTGAGATTTATATAGTCTTTTGAAGAAATAAAAAATTGTTGCTAAAAATAAGTAAATTTGAAAAAGGTCTTTAAATACTTGACTTTGTTGTATAAATCACTTTTAGTTTAGGATTTATATAGTCTTTTGAAGAAACAAAAAATTGTTTCTAAGAAGAAGTAATTTTGAAAAAGATCAAATTCTTCACTCGGTAAATGGAGACAATATTCCTATGATCTGTCAAATTATTTTTAGAAAATTGACAATATTGTATTTTATTAAATATTTATAGAAATATATTTAACCACAGATTATAACTATATAATACATATTTCATGCATAATTGAAATTCAAACACTTTGTATGTGCACTAGATTTACCTCGCACACACCATCACTACTATGCAATTTTCTTTACTAACAATTACAAGTAGAGTAATTAAGGCTTATAATTTACTTTGAAATTTTGCACACAAAAATATGCTCACATAGTATAACTAGGAAAGAAATAAGTTGTCCATTATCAACACATTATTTCTTTTCTTGCAAGAAATAAATAACACATAGTGTAATTAGGGGAATTGTATTAAATGATCATGAACCACATATCCTCATACTTGCAATTCAAACACTTTGTATGTGCACTAGATTCACCTTGCACACACCATTACTACTAACAAATTTTTTTTGTTAACCACCACAAGTAGAGTAGTTTCTTAAATTTTACTTTGAAATTTTGCACACTAACATATTCTCACATAGTATAACTAGGAAAGAAGTAAGTGGCCTATCATCCACAGATCATTTATTTTCTTGCAAGAAACAAACATCACATAGTTTAATTAATGTAATTGTAAAATATCACTGCATATCCACATTAATTCACACTTTGTATGCTCATAATTCCACTTTCACATACATTAACCCCACACACTAAGATCATTTAAACTTTTTATAAAGGGTATCCTCTTTCAAGAATATTTGTACCAAATTTATTTAGCTTATATTTTGTTGAAAAACTTAAGTGAAGCAAAGTCCTTCTATTATAGGCCATTTTGTCACATCCGATTAGTGACCCTCATAATGGGATCAATAAACATCTTATTCCCCCTTGTCATCATCTTGCACAAAACCCTAAGCATGTTCCCTTCATCCCCCAGAACTTCAGCCCTAAACTGCGTCATCTGAGCTAGTTTTAGGACTAACACTCCTTGTATCCCTACTAGGGTACGATCACCTACAAGTTGCTCCAATTTGGCCTTCATTCATCACCTACAAGTTTCCTTCTCTCAGGGTGTTATGCAGTGCACCCTGCATAAATATGGGGGTGTGTTGATTCTAGAAATTAGGGAAAAAACAAAAAATATATGAAGCTTCCCCTTCCGGAAGCTTCCAGAGATTGTTTCAGCCATTTTCCTTGGAGAAACATTTGAATCCTATCTAATTCCATCGCGGAGAAATCACCATCTTATCCCTTGATCTCATCTTCCCATCATTTATGGATCTCAAACCTAGAATGGTAAATCGATAAGAATTGATGAACTACGTCTCCTTCATATATATTTACCTCATTCCACAAGCACCTGGTTAGTTTTGGGGTTGGATTTTGGAGAGTGATTTTTCCCTTATGCTGATGTAGTGAGTAGTCATCATTCCATGCATTTAGGGTGATTGGAGGTGCATATTGTGACAATGAAAGGACAAGTCAACAAGTTGGAGGAGCTCTTCTACAAGATCAACTACTACTTATGGTTGTAATCTCCTTCCATTTATAGTAATGCAAATAATTCATTGTTTTCCTATATGTGATGTTGTTTCACTTATTTCAATACCATGTTGATCTATTTAATGAACACCACTAGCTCCAATAGTGGATCGTTAGAGAAACCACTTGCTCCTCCAAAAGAACTATCTTCATCTCTAATGCTTGGTAGTACGATCCAAGGTGAAAATTCCTTTACATGAGCTATCAGGGTTTATTTATAACAAATGTAGTCATTATTCACCTCCCTTGTGACCCTTGGACTGCCCTCATGATTGTTTGGCTTGTTTATGACCTGTTGACGCCTTCATGACTTTTCACATTCTCTATATGACCCTTGGACTTCCACTTCACTCTACATTTCTCACATATTGAAAATTACATAATCCAAAATTGATGTGGAAAATTATGACTCATATACATCTTGACATGACACCTTGACAAGACATGACATGATATTGATGACATGGACTATATGATGATATGTGAATGTTGAGCCATTCCTTCTGTTGCTATTTTTGTGTCTTATTGGATTATGGTGCATGTTATTCTTCGTCCATAAGTCTTGAAGGTAGGTATTCTTCAACATAATATTGGTCTCCAGTTGTTGTCGCAATCTAGTGTCCCTTCTTCTTTTGGTTCAATGATCAATTTGTCTTTGAGGCTACAAGGGTGCCTTTTAGTAGTGTCTCCTTCATCTCCCTCATCATCATCCTTTCATGACAAGATATAATACCTACATTTCGAATCCACTCATGGCAAGTTGACATCAGTCTGATAGACCCTAATCTAATATGTGTCACGAAAACCATTGACTAATCTAGAGTTGGGTGTTGGGATGAGAGACTAGCTGAAGGATTTCATAACGCATAGTTCTAGTAGTCAAGGGCCAGGACTATGGCTTGATACTAAGCAGTGTGTAGTTCAGGAAGACCAAGGCAGGGTCATTGTGTCATTGAGGGGTTGAAGGAGGCAGGATTGAGGCTGAATTTTTCCCACTATGCAATTTTAGAGGGATAGAGGCCTAAGTATTGTCCAGTTGTGCAGTTTAAGGAGTGAGGCTGGAAGATTAAAGGTTGAAATTGTGTAGTGTGCATGAGAAGATGATTGGGAGACAAGGATGCACAGTTCTGGAGCTGAAGGGCCAAGAATGAGCACTGAGACTGCACAATGTGCAGTTCTAGAAGGTAAAAATTGTGCACTACATAGTCCTAGAACACAAGGGCTTGGCTTGACGGCCGAGAGTACATAATTCTTAGTTCAGGAAGGATGTGTGAGGTTAAGTTGCTTGGGAAGGAGCTTTTCCAGATTTAACTATGTGCAGGATCAGTGAATTCAAAGTGAAAAGAGACAAAACTTGAGCATGATCACACACTTAGAGAAATTTGTGACACAACATTGATCACTCATAACACATGAACAACATGATACCCTCAATGTGACGTCAATGTGACAACTTCTTGCAAGTGCGACACTAAACATACACTTTTTGATGACAGTGATGACACTTGTCTGGTAGTGCATAAAATTTGGAAATGAGTGTAATACTTCTATATGACCAATATGACTTATTATTACCCAAGTTATCCTTAGAAATGAAACATAACTATGCTTATGCGATATGTGACAACTCCTATGCCAAAAGATGACACTTCAGTTTTCTTCCCAAAGGGACATTAGAACTTCCAAAAAACAAATGGGAAGACTCTCGCTACTAGAAATGACAACATGAAAAGTCAAATTAGGCTTTGAAATTTAGATACAGGAAGAAAGTTTGGAGGTTGTTGTAGTAGTGACAATACTTGGTGACACACTAGTCAATCTCTAGCTTCTCTGCCTTGGTCTAATCTTTCGTGTAAGGTCTCACTCTTCAATAGGTATTGATTCATCATGCAGATTAATTTTACTTCCCCACTTATCCCATCTATAGAAATATTCCCCTTCATACCTTTATTGGTTGCACACACACACATAATGTCATCCATATCACAATTGTTTCGATTAAGGAGAAATGTAATTTAGTTCACAAGATGTAGATATTTAAAGTCTTAGTTTTCATCTTTGGTGTTTCTCCACTACCAGCAGGTCCAGATAGCACCCCGACAAAGTTACTACAATAACACAAGCATTTCTTCACTACGAGTGATCTTAGATAGTACCCTGGTGAAGTTACTTGCTTCACCTATCTTTAGAGGTAGCCATTCTCTTCTTTCACTTGTTATTTATTTTATTTATAGGACTATGCTTCGACACTTATTTATTGCATGGGATGGAAGATGGATCCCAACTTATTGAGAGCATAAAAGTTTGATGCTTTAGAGAAGCATATATATACCTCTAATGTTATTATGCCCGTTAATATTTTCCCCTTTTCCATCTCTACTTGATTAGATCAATGTGAAAAAAGATGAAGCATAAAGAACCGAGTGTAGGAATGAGTTTACTAATATGGATAAGGATATCATGGTTCGACGCAAAGATTTCCTTATGAAAGTATCATATTTTCCATCAAAACATCATTGACCAAAAGGTGTAACCAAGATGAGGAACAACGACTAAAGGTTAGCCAAATGGTGCAATGTCACAAGGCCCTTTTCATTTTTCCACATACATTGGAACCAAAACAATGTTACACAAAAAATATTACACTCAAAATGAAAATACAAGCCAAAAAGACTAAACATAACAAACAAACAAAGCAACAAACTACATACATAAGATAGGAAAAAACCGTAGACTACAATTGAAAACATTGTTTCAAATCTTGGCCATTTATAGGAAGAGATTCAATCTTCCTCTCATAATATTAGAGATAATAAGTATGACAGTCAAGCTTTCACGAACAATAGAAGGTTCGATCCATAGGGACTGGAACTTAGTGTGCTTCCCCTTCTCTTCGTGGTCTTTGTCCCACCTTAATACCATATCATCTACACTGAATTCCTTCTTACCCACAAACGTCTTATCAAACCATCTATTAATACGGTTTTGATGAAGATAACTTTTTTCTTTCGATTTCTTCGTTTCCTTCTATAAATTCATAAGAGTGTCTATCCTACTTTGAACCAAAAGAAAAGTCTTACCTTTCAATTCTTGTGAATGTCAAAGGGAGGGCAAGTAAATGTTCACAGGTAGGATGACTTATTTTTCACACAACAGAGGGTAAGGGGAGGTATTGTGAGAAGGTTTAGGCATAGTGTTGTCAACCAAAAGAGTGTTCACTAAAGCATTGTGCTAGTTCCTCTATCCAGGGAAGACGATATTTTTGATGATTTAGATAAGCTTCTTATTGGTCGAATAAAAAAGAACATTTCCTTATGGATAGCAGTTAATTGAATTATTCAATACAATGCCATTTTCTAATGCAAGCTCATAAAGTTTCAACGATGAGAAATATGTTGCAATATAAAAAAAATGTTAAGTTAGAACATTGAACCTAATGATAACGTTATCTTTGAGGAAGTTTATGACTTCCTGATCATTCACTTTCTTGAGAGGAATCTCTTTTGTCCACCACACGAAGTAATTTGTAGCAGTGAGAATGTAGCAGTGCTGCTTCAGCGAATGTTGAAAGATCTCACTGATAACATCTAATCCCCATTTTTGCAATGGTTCTTCTAAAGTGATGAGATGCAATGGGATAACTAACTTCTTGTCTTAACAAACTAGACACTTATGGGCATAATCATGGGAATCTTTGAAAAGTGTGGGCCAATATGAATTGGCCCACATTATCTTCTATGCAGTAGTGTTACCTGCGAAATGTACTTTGGCTTTCCCATTATGGAGATCATGTAATACCATTTCTTAATCAAGTTCTTTCAATGATCTAAGAAAAAATCCTTTATGGTGCTTCCTGAAAAGCACTCCATGTACCAACTGATAAGATAGAGCTTTCAATATAGTAGCCCTATTTTGTCTTGATGATAAATGAGAGGGCAGCATATCATAATCAAGATATCATTATACATTTGCATACTAAAAGGTGGATGCATTAGTGGGGGTATCTTGTTTGAAATTATACATTTTGATTTCCTACTCCCACCTAGAAGAATCATCTTCTAGTGAACTTGTCACTTCTGCTACTAGCTCTTATAGAACATGGCCTTTGATCGTGTGAACTATTTTGAACTCAAGGTAATATTCTTACAAGTTTTTCATCCATTTCACTCTTATTTCACTAAGCTCTTGTTGAAGAAACAACGATGTAACAGCGAGGTGTGGCAGAAAGGTAATAACATGATTCTTCAAAAGGTAAGGCATAAAATTATTTACCCCCCTTGCAAACTATGTAAGCATGTTTATCGATTTCAAGGTAATTAATTTTAGGTCCTTGCAAGCCAACACTCATGAATGATATAGGCCGCTCATTATCCTGACCATGATTTTACATAAGAACGACAATAATATAAGTGTTAGAGGCAGAGGTGTATATCATGATATATTTTCTGAATTTTGGAATGTATAACATTGGTGATTCTAAAATCACTTTCTTAATATGAGTGAATGCATCCTTTTCCATTTTATCGCATTTATAGATTTCATCCTTCTCTATCATCTCTCACAACAGTTTCACTATCTATGTGTAATCTAAGATAAACTTGCGAAGGAAATTGAGTTTCCTTAAGAATGACTGCATAGGTTCCTTGTTCAATACGAAGGGAATTTGAGTGATAGTTTTAACCCATTCATGGTCCAACTTAATACCCATTTTTTGATGATATGGACTAACAGATTTCCCTTAGACACGATGAAAATTCTCTTCTTGGGATTAAGAGCTAACTACATCTCAGACATCACTCAAAAATTTGCTTTAAATGGCATATGTGGTCAAATATTCTTTTCAAAAATATTGTCATATCATCCATGTATACCACAATTATTTGTCCAATCAAAACATGAAATGTGATGTCCATAGTGAATTGAAAGTTACACTTTCATTGATAATTCCAAAAGGATTACTCTTAAAAACAAATTTACCCCACTTGGTTCTAAAAGTTGTCTTATGCGTGTTGATTTTTGACACCAGAACCTACTTGTATCCCAAAACATAATTCTACAGTGAAAACATTTCAGATCCCACGAATATCTGTAAAATATGTTCCATTCATGACGCTGGATAATTATCTTTGTCATAGGCGTCATTGATATTGTGGAAATCTACACAAACATGTATTTCCTCGAACATCTTCCTTACTGTAATGCAATTTGGGACCCATGTTGAATGATGAACTTTGAAAATGACCTAATCATCTAGAAGCTTTCTCAACTCTTTTTGAATGAGGGGCTTAAGAGTCGGATGAAATTTTCGTAGCTTCTGTTGAAAAGTGTTCACCCCTTCCTTAATTGGAATTAGATTCTAGATTTTTCACGTGTTGTAAGTCTTAAGATCATCATATTTCCATGTGAAAATATCTTGGTACAGCTTGAAGAGGTGGATGAAAAATTGTTTCTCTTCAGGTGTACATTAATTACTAAGATTCACAAACTTCAGATCTTCTTTTGTACCAATATTTATATGTTTGTGGGATAGGGTCGAGCTGTGGGTGTTTGCATTGACTAGTGCATTAAAGAATATTTTCAAGTCACACAACTTTTCCAATGGCACCACACCCTTAGGCATGGGGTTTCCTTTACTTTCTTGAGATGTGTCCTACAATTCTTTATCATGCATGTCTTCATCGATGGATGCATCTTTAAATACATCATTGTTCACCATAAAATCTGGTATCTATTGTTTGTCATTAAAAACATGAAAATTAGTGATATTATCTAGAATGGATGACCTATAAATAATCTCAATAGAAAATCCATCCCTTAATATTGACAAGTTAGCAACAACATTTTCTAATGTATTTGCAACAACATTTCAAATTATAGGAACATAAAATATTAAAAGCTTGGAATTCATAATCCATAGCTCTTTTTGATAAATTTTGAGATTAGGTGACATAGTGTATCATATTGCGCACCTAATGTGTGATGATTTTAGAGTCATATATTGCATTACGCACCTCAAATTTGAGTTCAATGGATTTCTTCAAACCAATAATGAGTGCATCATATTTTGCAATGTTATTGGTGCACTCAAACTCCAAGAAGCAAGCAATCATATTTTTTTGTCTATTGGAGGTTATTAAAATTCAACTAGCTCTAGAGCCCTCCTACATCTTCGAAGCGTCAAAGTATAAAATCCAATTGTTAAAAGTTCTAGAGCTATGTCCTATACTACTACTATCTACATTTAGTATACAAAGGTCATTTCCACCAGTTGGATTTTAAGGAAGGAGTTCCAACTATGTATTAGGTGGGATGGGTGAAAGTTGTGCTAGATAACATCCATGATCTACTTCCAGAAAATAATTTTGGAAAATCACATCTGCAAAGTTGTGTCATGGTATGCTTCATGTAAGGCTCGCTTTCAACTTGAATCTTGTTGTTTATGCCCTTATATGGAAGTCATAAGTGAGACCAATATGTCACAAACTATCCTTAAAGTTTGATGGAACAATCTCTGCTACACAGTAAACCATAGAATTTAGGAATTCCCACAACTATGATATTTATACACTAGTGAGAACTATGATTAGAAGAAAAACGAATGATAACATTGTTTCGAGTTCACCAATGGCCTCGACAAATTATTTTTTCAAATGTATGATTTTTACATCAATTTTATCCTATTTAGCATTTATTTTCTTAGCCACAAACAATGGCATAACACTTGCAAATGCACTAGAGTCAACCAAACAATTATGGGCATTATAATTAAAAATTTCAAAATTTAAAAGGAACTAAGGAAAAACAGTGTTAGAACTCAAATTTACAACATCAACAACAGACTTGACGATATCACAAGAGTTACTTAACATTTTATGAGAAGAAGAAACTTCTTTACTTGTCGAATAGTGTGGCAAGAGTGCCTGGATAATTAGTTCTCACTGGCTCATTATCTTTGCGAGATTGAATAATGAAATGTTAGCATCACCTTTTTTCATATCTTCAACAATGTTGTAATCAATGCTTTTTGTCTTAATGAGATGTGTTGATGAATCAGGTGGTGTAACTTTACTTACTACAGCAGGAGTGGTGGACTTGTTCTTGTTGCTGCTAGAAGAGTTCTTTGTAGGAGGCACACTTCCAGACTTTCCTTGTAAACTCTGAGATGGATTGAAAGGTCGTAGGATTCTACGCAACAAATGATTCCTAATTTATTGCTAAGAAATAATTTTGTTTCTCATCAAGTTGTAATGGACAATTGACTGCTTGGCAGGAGCTTAACTTGATGAAGGTTGACCAACACTTTATTTTTCAACATAGTAAGTAATGCTAAACATATTCACTGAATGTGCAACACCCAAACTTTCAGCTATCATGGTAGGTTCTTTTTTTCTTCACTCTACTCAGGTTCTTCTTCCACTAATAGAGTATCAACCAAATTATTCATCATTGTGTTCATATTATGGTTCCATGATGGGAATGTCTTCTCTGAATGTTTTCTTGATGAAAGGTGCATAAATTATCCATGCCCAAGATTTCGAAATTTAACACTATGTTAGAATTTCGAGTAGATATTTCTAGTAGAGAATTGTTGTTCCTTTTAAAGAATGGCAACCTAAAATACTTTTTGTTGATGGAGGATGCCTCACTTGACCATGTATTCAACTCAGATACTTCATTCATCAGAAGCTTCAGAGTCTTGGTCAAGCTTTCCATATTGAAAGAATATCTATCGTTAGTTTTGTTGGAAGAGGCTTGTTTCTTCTCACAAACTTCTTTCGAGTGTTTAGGATCATGAGTATCTTCAATGACTCTAATATAAAAAAAATATTTTCAACAACAAGAGCTTCTGCAAAGTTTAAGGCCAAAGTGTTCTTCGCACCTCTTTTGAAAAGCATGGAAATGTTACCTGGCAAGGCAGCTTTGTAATAATCCTTAGTGATATCATCATGAGGTTTTACATCGATGGGGAACTTCTTCAAACAATGAGTAAATATTTGGTTTAAATCTTTAACTTGTTCTTTGTCCCCCTTTTTCAAGTTCCCAATTTATTTTAATAACATGTCACAAGTCTTATCATCAACAATTTTTTCCAAAAATAGCTTCTTAAACTCCCTCCATCTATGGATTGAATTAGATGGAAAACTGTGATACCATATAAATCCTCTACCTTCTAAAGTATATGGAAGGTGTTTGTAAGAAACATCATTAGAATGTACCTCAAGCATCCGTAAATGCAAGTAGAACTCATCGAGATGGTCTTCAAATTTAGTTTTCTTGCATGGATTAACTTTGACAACAACTTTTCTAGATGTTTCACCATATTATGAAGATTGTACAGAAGAACGAGTGGCCCTTCGGTCATCCAATCCAAATTAGCATCAACCATGTCTTCATTTTTGTCCTCCTCTTCTTCTAAATCTGAAGAAGCTTCTCCTTCACTGTCCAAATCTGTGTCATAATTGGGATGCTCCTTGTTATAAAACAAAAAATATTCCCTTCACTTTCTACATCCTCCAAAATGGGTGGAAGTTCCCATTGATTCTCTTTTAGGTTCAACCAACTCTTCAAGGCTTGTGATAACCAAATCTTTAATCGAAGAAAATAGTATGTGACTAGGAGTTGTTTCTTTCTTTACAACCTTATGATCTAAAATAGCAACAATAGGGAGTCAACCAAGAGCTCCCGCAAACTGATGAGTGATGGGTCAGATATAACATAGTTGATCATAAGTAACCTTAAAGGCTTGTTCTGGACTAGACTGAATAATTTCTTCATTTTCAGGAGAATGAGTGGGAGTGGAAATGGGAACATTACTACCTTGTGTCAAAGTCTATTTGTTAGGATGTGGTGAATTTTTGGTCATAAAAAGATGAATTCCCTCCTTATAGTGCCATAATGTTGACGATGTTGGATGTCGCCAACATGCAAGGGGGCTTCCCTAATGAAATTTCCCAATTAGACTTCACACCATTTGGTATGGAAGCCCTTCCAGAAATAAGGCCCAACTACCGCATGTTTTTAGAGATTTTCCTTGGCTACAATAGTTAGCAAAAGAGAGTAATGTACGTGTACTTTCAGTTGAATGAGTGAGTATGCCTTGTGGACTATTCAATTATAGGATGTATAAGGGTTCTTCTAGTGGAGGGGAAATAAAAGTGATCCTTTAAAAGAGGAGTAATAGTATTCATCTAATAAATAGACATGAGAGGATATATATGAATGAACTGTTGGTCAACCAGCAAAATAGTTCACATACAAATAACGATTGTTAAAACACATACAACACACCTTCAACAAGATAATTACCAAAGCCACCAAAATAGTTTAATTTCCTTAGTACAGATGAAAACAACATACATTGGAAGCATTCAAAGAGCATTCTTACAATGTTTACCACATATGTGTGAAAGTGTGTTGCCTCAACGAGCTTCAAGTATTAACCAAAAGTTCCAAGATACATCAGCATAGTCAACACCACTAGCACCAATAGTGGAGTATTAGAGAAACTACTTGTGCCTCTAAAAGAACTATCTTTTGAGTCTGTAGTTCCTCGTAAGAGGAGCCAAGGTGAAAATTCCTTTGCATGAGCTATAAGGGTGTATATATAATAAATGTAGTGACTATTCACCTCCCTTGTGACTCTTGGACTACCCTCGTGATTGTTTGGATTCTCTATCACCTTTCGACCCCTTCATGACTTTTCACATTCTATAGATAACTCTTGGACTTCCACTTTACTTTACATTATGTTTCTCACATATTGAAAAATACATAATCTACAAATGATGTGGAAAATAATGATTCATATACATATTGACATGAAACCCTGAAAATATATGCCATGACATTAATGACATGAAATGTGTGATGACATGGCAATCTCAAGCCATTCCTTCTGTTGTTATTTTTGTGTCTTCTTCAAATATGGTAAATGTTCCTCTTCTTCCTCCATAAGTCTTGATGGTAGGGAGTTTTGAACATAATCTTCGTCCTTAGTTGTTGTCGCAATCTCGTGTGCCTTCTTCTTTTTGTTTAATGATCAACCTGTCTTTGTGACTACAATGGTATCTTCTAGTAGCATATCCTTCTTCATCTCCTTCATCATCTTCCTACCAAGAAAAGGTTTAATACATGGAACTGGAATCCACTCAATATAAGATGATATCAATCTCATAAACCCCTAGTCAAACATGCTTCATGACACCATTGAATGAGAGGGAACTAGATGTTGGGTTGAGAGACTGACTCAAGGATTGTACAATGAAAATATCTAGAGGTCCAAGGTTAGGATTGAGACTTGAGACTAGAAAGTTCAAGAATGCTATGGTAGGGTAACTGCACATATGAGGGGCTCAAGGAGGCGGGCTTGAGGCTTAAGGCTTAAGGTTTCCCATTATGCAGTTGTGGAGGGAGAGAGCCCTAGGGATTGCATAGTTTCATAGTTCAAGGGTTAGGCTTGAAGTTTGAAGCTTGGTACCACAAAATGTGCACGAGAAGGTGACTACGGGGCAGGGCTGTGTAGTTCAGGAGCTCAAGGGTTAAGGCTCAGCACTGAGACTACACAATGTGCAGTTCTGGAAGGTAGGAACTACGCATTGCACAGTACTGGGAGAAAAGGGTTGGGCTTAAGGACTAGACTATGTAGTCCATGATTCAGGAAGGCTGAGTGAGGTCAAGTTGCTCGAGAAGGCGGTTTTTTGAATTTGGCTAAGTTTGGGATGAATGAAGTCAAAGTGAACAAGGAAAAAAATTGAGGATGATGACACGCTTAGATTAATTGGTGACACATCATTTATCACTCAGAACACATGAACAACACGACACCTCAATGCAATGACAATGGGACAACTTTCTCCAAGTGCTACACTGAAGATACACTTTGTGAAGACACTTGTGTGATAGTTCTTAAAACTTTGGAAATGAGTGTAATACATGTATACATGATAAGTGCAACTGATTCATGCCAATGTTAACCCTGGGAATGAACCATAACTACGCTTATGTGATATGTAGAACCTTCTATGCCAAAAGACAACACTTGTGTTTTCTTCCAAATGGAACTTTGGAACTTCTAGAAAACACATGGGAAGACTCTTTCTACTAGAAATGTGCTAGAAATGACAACATGTAAAGTCAAATTAGGCTCTAAAATTTAGATATAGGCCAAAATTTAGGAGGGTTTTTTAGCAGCAATAATAGGTACCCATATCCTTAGTCAAAGTAAGGGACAATCTTGAAAGACCTTGTGTGATGGTTCAAGAAGTGTTTTGTAGTTGTGTATCTAAGAGAATATTTATTTTAGGTCCAATTATTATTCTCACACGGACATGATAGGGGCATCGAGACTCATAACTAGCCCTCAAAATATTCTAATAATGTCCTTACGCACTGTTGGAAAAAAATACCTTCAGGATCTCAATTGCAATATTTTGAGGTATTGGTTTAGAACCGTGATACTTAGAAGTAAACTCTATGACTATGACCTACATTCCAAGTGGCCTTCCCTCACCATGTAGGAGAGCCTAGTATCTATATCTAATGCTCAAATCCTCTAATGTCATTAATATACCCACTTTAACGTGAAGGATATAGATTGGGGAAAATAAATTAATGACTAAATCATGCATTCACTATTAGAAACATCCAAACATTATTAGGAATGATCACATGGTGTATAATGCATGCATATTCTTTCCATTCAATTTTGTCTTTGGTCAGAGTAGAAAATTTAACCTACATGTTTATTGATTTGATTCCCTTAGATTTAGGTTTAGACTTACAAAACTACTAATTTAGGTTACCAATACATTGTAACCTCCATTTCTCTAAATAGTTTTCGATAATTTTATTTTTCACATTATTATTTATAAACTACACAAATCCACCATCGACACATCTTAAA